>MU718836.1:169803-187101 GCA_026770625.1 Nicotiana glauca | reverse complement strand
TCTCCGAGATCATTCCACCACAAATGGAGCTTAAGGGGTATCTCGCTCAGGACTGAGAAGGTTTCGATGTCATTTAAATTCATCCTGCACATTTATTTGAAGGAATTTAATGATTAAAAGAAAAGTGGATATTTTGCAAAACTTTTAATTTAGAAATTCCATAAAAATCAAAATTTCTCATCCTGGGGCCCATGGGGCATCATTCAGCATCATCACAGGCCAACACAAGACTGAGAAGGTTTTAATGTCAGTTGTGAATATTTTTACAAAGTTGGCCATGTAATGGCTTATTCTGACAAAGTGGCTATTTTTTGCAAAATTTCGTTTAAGAAATTACAAACTCAATGACATCAAAATTACTCATCCTGGGGCCCATGGAGCATCACTCAGCATCGCCACAGGCCAGCGCAGGACAGAGAAGGTTTTAATGTCAATTGTGGCTATTTTAACAAAAACTGGCCATGTAATGGCTTATTTAACAGAGTGGTTATTTTTGTAAAGTTGAGAGATAACCCAAACTTGATTTTGCGGATACGGCCTTTCAACATTTCCTCAAGGAATATTTTAAGACTGTGCCCGCAAATTATTCAAAGAGGCTATTCTTGCAAAAACGGCCTTCCGACGTCCTTTTGAGGGACATTCGGTTTATTTTAACAAGAATAGCATCACCCGACTTATTTATAACAAAAATTGAAATTTTGACATTTTTGCAAAAATGGTGTGGTTGGACCTGCCGGGGGTTGCCTACGTATCTCACACGTGGTGAGAATCAAACCAGAGTAGTTCGGGCGATTGGCCAAAATCAAGACTATATTTGACCAACAATTCCTTTCTATTTTTTTTTCAAATATTTTCTCTTTTTCTATATTTTTTTTTCAAAAATCCGGCAGCATTTCGGTACTATTTGGGCATTGGGTTTTCACAATAAATGATTATCCTCCCTTAATCCTAACACTGTTATTTTCACAATTTTTCACATTGTTTACAAGCCGATCAGCATGCGGAGCTGAGCAAATAAATGCAAGTAGCACGTAATATGCATCAGGATGGTCATTTCAATTCGGGTCACCTGTCCTAGACGGACCCAACCCCTGTGTTGAGTCCCCTAAGTCAAAATGCACGTGATGCAAATAAACGTCCTACTAGGGATCCGGCATGAGTTTATTGTTCTTCTAAGTTTAAATCCTAGGTTTACTGGTCTAGACCTGTCTTACCCGAGCGGACAACTTGGGCCGAGGGGGAGGCAGTGTACCGGGGATACAAAAGCTCGCCCGGCTTTGCAACTTATCCAAACCTCGTTCTAAATTTGGTAAAAAAACTCTAATAGAAGAGAAGTTACACGAAGTGCACCTTTCTCCATAATGTAGAAGACTCAGAAAGAGGGAGGGATTCGCGACAATTTATATACAGTTCAACAAATATTAAAACGGTAAACATTTAGCATAGAAAGCATGGAACATGTATCAAAACCAAATAAAGCCAAATACAACAATTTAACTGAGCTCGAATTCTTGAACCCTGAACCAAAGTTCTGGGTTCTTGTCCCCAGCGGAGTCGCCAGAGCTGTCACACCTCCTTTTTCTGCTACTGCTGCATCCCGGGGAAGGGATATAAAAAAAGGAGTTTTTCCACTTAAAGGATAATCGAAACGGGATTCGTCTTATTTAAGACTCAGAGTCGCCACTTGGGAGATTTATGGTGTCCCAAGTCACCGGTTTTGAATCCCGAATCGAGGAAAAGGTTTGACTCTATTTAACAGTCGCGAACCAGAAACCTGAGTAAGAAATTCTGTTAACCCGGTAGAAGGGGTTAGGCACTCCCGAGTTTCGTGGTTCTAGCACGGTTGCTCAACGGCTATATTTGGCTAAATTTTGATTTTAAATACATGTTAACCTACAGTGAAATTTTATTTACCGCTTTTGTCAATTATTATTCAGTCAAGAAAGTGAACGTCGTTTAAGAATATGTTTTCGGATCACATCACATGAAATGCACCCGGATCCTCAACACATTCATATTCAACGTTTTTGGATTTGGGTCGCATGAAATGCACACCCATATTTAAGAAGGTAAGATCTATTAAAAGCGCGCCTAAAGCGACTAACATATTGTTATCTTTTGGGAGGACCGTGAAATTCGCTAAACGGCCCATCCCGAATTCTAATTATTTTGGAATTAAGGAATTAATGAGGGCCCCGCAATTTGTATTTGGTTTGGCGAGGCTCGTCTCATTTATTATTAAAAGGCCAACCTAACTAAATTTTCTATTTTTTACTATTTGTCTCTAAAGGATAATTAATTCACGAATATAAATTCGAGACTCGAATTCAAACAAAAGGGAAAACCCTTTTAGCTTGAACCCACTACCTAATTCAAAATCCAATTTTATATTTATGACTTAATTCCCTATATGCTAATTTAGTAGTTTTTTTGATGATAAGATGATTTATAAAACCTTTGGGCCTTGAACACAGCCCTCATAAAGAGATCATTGCCAATTACGTACCAAAAGCTGGCCAAACGTGAGCTTGGACCACCTATTATGGGTACTGAAACCCATTTCGTTTGAAAATGGATTATTAAGCCTCAACTTGTAGGCTGGTTTCAATTCCAATTCAATTTAAACAAGTGCATGGAACTTGCTACAGATTATTCATGGTATAATCACAATTGATAATCAGGGTGAGCATTCCATTTAAAGGTCTCAAATGAATGAACTAGACTAAGTGATTTAATTATATGGTTGTGTTCAAACGATTTAATCAAATCAGATTCAAAACAGTATATTAACCTCAGGCTGGACTTGAGCAAAGCTTGTATACTAACTCAATTTCAACTATCACTACACATACATTTCAATTTCATTTTTTGCTTCCAATTATTTCCTGATTTCAAAATTTAAGACATAGATCAAACAAACTAAATTGTATCATAGCTAAAGTTAATCCAAATTAATAGTCCAAAGTCCAATATCCTGCTAATACTTAGCTACAAATAATGGAATGAAACTAGGCTGAATCGAAACCAAATTTGAGCTAGTAATTAGCATGGACGAAATTAACAGTTTATAAACTCAAACTTGGATTCAAATAACAGAAATAATTCTGAACTACACAGTCGAAGTTTAGCAGTCCAACGAACTCAGTTTTAGCTACATGAATTGGTGAATCAATTTAAACAAGAGATTTAACTACAAATGAACAACTGAATTGCAACATGCTTTCAGATAACAAATGCGTTTGGATTGTGAATCCATTGCAGTAGTTTGCTTCAATTGCAATACACAATTCGATCAAGTGAGAATATACTGTGAAGAGCTCAAAATGTGTACCTGAATCAAGGAAAAATATGAGAAGAAAAAGGAGTCAGGTATAGCAGTTGTTTCGAACAGAGCAACATCTAGAATCCAGCAATATCAATCAATGACTAGTTCATGGGATGATTTTAAACCACAGTATCCATAAACAGGCAAATCCAACAGCTTAATTCACACACTTGAAATATAACCAAATTAGACCCCAAATTCACTTGAACCAGCCATCAAGCAATGTTGAATACTTTTAGGATTGAAACCTCAAACAGAGATGAAGAATTTCAAAGAAGAAACTGAAAATCACTCAACAATCAATGAAATAGTAATTTTTAAATTTTTCAGAGATTTTTCTATTGTTTTTGGATTTTTGGATGGTTATGAATTTTGAAATTTTGATCTAAGAAGGGAGATTGCTTGAGAGGAAAACTTCAGATTTTTTTTAAAACCTCTAAAACAAGGCATATCAATTCCTATTTATAGATGTAAAGTTGGAGGGAAACTCAAATTTGAGTATTTGTACATTAGTCCCTCTTTTATTTCAATTCTATCTTTTATTTTTAACTTGTAATACACTTAGCTACACTTATTTATTAAGAACTACACTAATACCCCAATCTAGAACCTTCTAACCTATTGTAATTCCTTATCTACTCTCACTTCTATTCAAACTTTACCCTAATACCCTTTCCTATTCCTAAAATACCCTCCCTTACTTAACTTTATTACATTTAACCCTTTTAATATTCCCAAAAGACCCCTGAGACTTTGTTTATTTTACTCAATTATCCTACTGCCAATTAACCTTTATACCCATTAACCATTAATCTAAGTTTTTACCAAATCTAACATTATCTACTAATCGAGTTTTAAACAACTATAACTAACCTCGCTAATTACTATCAATAGAGCCAATCACTGAAATCATGATTCTAATAACCAAAGTCTAATTAACTTACATTGATATCAATTAACTACAAGTAAAACAAAACTAATCAAAATAAAATCAGTATCAAAATTGTAAACTAAGTATTATTAATAGAAATTAAGGAGTAACCGTACTTAGACTAATAACATACAAATAAACGGACACATTCAAAAATGGACAGAGACTTAACCAGAAAAATAAAGAAAAGGACTAAAAGAACTTATCTTGGGGCTTTTCTTTTAATAGGCCTATTCCGATCACTTTTGAGCCAAATCCGTTGGAATTCTTTAGGATCTATGATCCGTAACATACCAAACATGTGTTTTTTCCAAAGAAAACACCTGTTTGGGATGTTACGGTCAATGAATCCCTAAGAATTTAAATGAAGGTTCTTGGCCGAAAAATCTTGGAACTAATATTTGAGAAGTTCTGGTGGGATTTGGGGAATATGACTTGGGTATTTGGAATGAGGCGGTTAAGGTGAGTTTATGGTGTAAATTATGGGTTGTTTGGATAGACTGTTACTCGCCGGCGGTAAGGTTCCGGCGAGACAAATTCAGATATTTGAAGAGATAGGGAGGTGTTTGAAGGAAAGGAAGTAGAGGGGTGGGAAGAGGAGATCACGACGGCTCTGTGGTGAAAATTTGGGGACGATTGGTATAAATGGTTTTTCCCGCCGGTAGGGTTCCAGCGGGATCAGAGGAATTTGCTGGCGGCTGAGGAAAACGAAGTGAAGAAGAAGATAAAATGATTTTAGGTGTATGTATTGTTTGCTATGTTAAACGAATATTGGTGATTCATGGCCGTTGGATTAGATGATTCAACAGTTCAGAATAATTGAGTCTTAAAACGGTGTCGTTTGATTTTAATGAAAGTATGACATCGTCCGTTAGATCAGTCAAATGAACGGCTCAGATTAAAGCATCCAAACGCCGTCGTTTTATTCATCAGTGGTCTGTGTTATGTGACCGTTGGATTAATTATTTCAACGGTTCAGATCTCATGTAATTAAACGGGATCGTTTTGGACTCCTTGGCTGACCGGGTGATCATTTTGGGCCTGGACAATTTTTGTTTTTGGGCAATTAATTATTCCGATTTTTAGCCTAAATATTATTGTTTTGTATTTTTCTATTGTATTTTGTATTTTCTTTTCTTTTTGTATTTTGTATTTTCTTTTCTTTTGTATTTTTGTATTTATTTGCTTATTTTATTAAATTGTTAAACTAATTAATTTCTAAAATTTATTTAATATCTATTTCAACAAAACACTAAAAATGCTATTTTTTGATTTTCCATTAATTTGTTTTAAAAAAATGAATTAGCAGTAAAACTAAAAATCTTAATGCATATGCATATTTTTTTGTGTTTTTAATATTATGCAACTAATTAACACAAAAATACCACAAATTATCAGAAAATTACACCAAAATACACAAAAATTATAAAATAAAGAAAAATTATTTTGTTTGAATTTTTTGGGAATAATTTTCTTAGGGAAAAAATTACGTGCTCACATTGGTAGAGGGATTTCTTTTTAGCTAGACCAGCAAGGTCTCCAGCCTTGACTTGGGAGCTGTTCGCGCATACATTTCTGGAGAAGTTTCTCCCTGTTACACAGCGTGAGGCCTATTGGAGGCAGTTCGAGCGTCTCCATCAGGGATCCATGTTAGTCACCCAGTACGAGGCCATGTTTATTGAGTTGGCTTGCCATGCTATTGGCATATTCCCCACTGAGGGGGAGAGAGAGACGGTTTATTGATGGACTCATCCAGCCTATTTGTCTCCAGATGGCCAGAGAGGCGGGGAGTGATATCACTTTTCAGAAGTCGGCCAATATGACCCGGAGGATTGAGATGGTATTGCCATAGGGGTGCTCATAGTGCAGACAAGAGACCCTACCAGTCAGGCCGATTCAGTGGTGCCTCATCCGGAGGTAGAGATTTATATGATAGGGGCCAGTCTTCTAGGCCTTTCCAGTCAGCCCTCCAGGTTTCTCAGGGTGCCCCAGGTAGCCATGGTTCTCACGCACATTATTCTGATCAGCAGCCATTCAGTGCACCACCAGAGCACCGCCACTTCAAAACTTCCATGGTGGTCATTCAGGTCGACAGGGCTAGTAGACTCAGCAGCTGAGGAATTGTTAAACTTGTGGAGATACGGGTCGTATTGCCAGATTTTTCCCTCGAGCACCGAGCAGTTCTCAGCACCAGGGTTCTCGTTCCATGGTTCAGCCACCAGGTGCTCCACAACCCGTCCAGCCAGCTAGAGATGGGGGTAGAGGTGCCAGAGGTAGAGGTAGAGGTCATAGAAGTGGAGCTCAGATCGCTAGAGGTGGAGGCCAACCAACAACAGGCTGTCCCAGAGAGGTAGATCAGAGTGGTGGGGCCCAACCCCGATGTTATGCTCTTTAGGCAGGCCCGAGGTAGAGGCTTCAGATGCGGTTATTACAGGTACGGTTCTAGTTTGTGATAGAGGTGCTTCAGTGTTGTTTGACCCAGGGTCTACGTATTCATATGTGTCATCCTATTCTGCCCCATATTTGATCATATCTAGTGATGCATTGGGCATTTCTGTTTATGTGTCCATGCCGGTGGGTGATTCCATCGTGGTCGATTGAGTCCATCGCTCTTTTATTGTGGTGATTGGGGGTTTGGAGACTCGTGTAGATCTTTTGATTTTAGATATGGTCGACTTCGATATTATATTAGGGATGGACTGGTTATCACCCCATCATGCTATCTTGGACTGCCATGCCAAGACTGTAACTTTAGCTTTACCGGGTATGCCTCGTTTAGAGTGGAGAGGGACTCCTGGTCATTCTTCCTGCAGTGTTATATCATATATGAAGGCTAGACGTATGGTCGAGAAGGGGTGTTTGGCCTATTTAGCCTATGTTCGTGATTCCAGTGTTGAGGTTCCCTCTATCGATTCTGTGCCCATTGTTCGTGGGTTCCCCAATGTTTTTCCTTTAGACCTGCCGCTTATACAACCCGACAGGGATATTTATTTTTGCATTGATCTGGTTCCGGGCACTCAGCCTATTTCTATCCTTCCATATCGTATGGCCCCGCCGGAGTTAAAAGAGTTAAAGGAACAGTTGCAGGATTTGCTTGAGAAGGGTTTCATTAGACCCAGTGTCTCACTTTGGGGTGCGCCAGTGTTATTTTTCAAGAAGAAGTATGAGTCAATGAGAATGTGTATTGATTACCGGTAATTGAACAAGGAAACGATCAAGAATAAGTATCCACTACCGAGGATTGATGATTTGTTTGACCAGCTTCAGGGTGCCAGGGTATTTTCCAAGATTGACTTGCGATCTGGTTACCATCAGTTGAGGATTAGGGCGTCCGATGTCCCTAGGACAGCTTTCCACACTCGGTATAGGCATTATGAGTTCTTAGTTATGTCATTGGGGTTGACAAATACCCCACCAGCTTTCATGGACTTGATGAACCGAGTGTTAATGCATTATTTGGATTCATTCGTGATAGTGTTCATTGATGATATATTGATATACTCCCGCAACCAGGAGGAGCATTAGCAGTACCTCAGAGTAGTTCTTCATACTCTAAGGGATAGTCAGCTATATGCTAAGTTCTCAAAGTGTGAATTCTGGTTGAGTTCAGTTGCATTTTTGGGTGATGTTGTATTATTAGAGGGTATTCATATGGACCCAAAGAAGATAGAGGCAGTCAAGAACTGTCCTAGACCAGCATCAGTTATAGAGATTCGGAGTTCTTGGGGTTGGAAGGCTACTATCGATGGTTCGTAGAGGGATTTTCATCTATTGCAACCCCGATGACCAGATTGACCTAGAATGTTGCCCAGTTTAGATGGTCTGATGAGTGTGAGGCGAGCTTTTAGAAGCTCAAGACAGTTCTGGCTACGGCACCGGTATTGGTTTTACCCACAAGATCAAGGCCATATATAGTCTATTGTGATGCTTCCCGTATTGAGCTTGGTGCAGCGTTGATGCAGGATGGAAAGGTTATTGCCTATGCTTCGAGACAGTTGAAGATTCACGAGAAGAACTATCCAGTGCATGATTTAGAGTTGGCAGCTATTGTTCACGCATTGAAGATTTGGAGGCACTATTTGTATGCAATGGCATGTGAGGTGTGCATTGATCACAAGAGTCTTCAGTACTTGTTCAAGCAAAATGAGTTGAATTTGAGGCAGAGAAGGTGGTTGGAGTTGCTGAAGGATTATGATGTCACCATTTTATATCATCCGGGGAAAGCCAATGTGGTGGCCGATGTATTAAGTAGGAAGTCAGCCAGTATGGGCAGTCTTGCCTATATTACGGTCAGTGAGAGGCCACTTGCTTTGGATGTTTAGGATTTAGCCAATCAGTTTGTGAGGCTGGATGTTTCTGAGCCCAGTCGTATGTTAGCTTGCACGGTCGCTCGTTCTTCGTTATTGGAGCGTATCCGTGACCGACAGTTTGATGATCCCCATTTGTGTGTCCTTAGAGACACGATGCAGTGAGGAGGTGCCAAGCAGGTACCTTGGATGCGGATGGAGTTTTGAGATTACAGGGGCGAGTTTGTGTGCCCAATGTGGATGGACATCGAGAGTTGATTTTAGAGGAGGCCCATAGTTCCAGGTACTCTATTCATCTAGGCGCCGTGAAGATGTATCAGGATTTATGGTAGCATTACTAATGGCATAGAATGAAGAAGGATATCGTGGCATATGTGGCTCATTGTTTGAATTGTCAGCAGGTTAAGTACGAGCATCAGAGTCCTGGTAGTTTATTTCAGAGGACTGAGCTTCCCGAGTGGAAGTGGGAGCGAATCACTATGTATTTTGTTACTGGACTTCCGTTGACTCGGAAGAAGTTCGATGCGATATGGGTTATTGTTGATAGGCTGACCAAGTCAGCACATTTCATTCCTGTGGCAGTCTCCTATTCTTCTAAGAGGTTGGTTAAGATTTATATTCGGGAGATTGTTCGCCTCCATGGTGTGCCCGTGTCTATCATTTCGGATCGGGGTACGCATTTTACCTCGTGCTTCTGGATAGCAGTTCAATGAGAGTTGGGCACGTGGGTTGAGTTGAGCACAACATTTCAACCCCAGAAGGACGGTCAGTCCGAGCGGACTATTCAGATTTTGGATGATATGCTCTGGGCTTGTGTTATTGACTTTAGAGGTTCGTGGGATCAGTTCTTGCCTTTTACAGGAGTTTGCCTACAACAACAACTACTAGTCGAGCATCCATATGGCCCTTTATGAGGCGTTATATGGTAAGCGGCGTCGGTCTCCGATTGGATGGTTTGAGCCAGGAGAGGTTCGGTTGTTGGGTACAAATTTGGTTTAGGAGGCCTCGGATAAGGTCAAGATCATTCAGGATAGGCTTCGTTCAGCTCAGTCTAGGCATAAGAATTATGCAGATCGCAAGGTTCGAGTTGTGGCATTTATGGTTGGTGAGCGGGTATTGCTTCTAGTGTCGCCTATGAAGGGCGTGATGAGGTTTGGGAAGAAGGGCAAGCTTAGCCCTAGATTAATTGATTCGTTTGAGATTCTTGATCGAGTGGGAGAGGTGGCTTATAGACTTGCATTTCCGCTTAGCTTATCAGCCGTGCATCCAGTTTTCCATGTATCCATGCTTCGGAGGTATCACGGCGATCCAGCCCACGTGTTAGATTTCAGCACTGTCCAGTTGGACAAGGAATTGTCTTACGAGGAGGAGCAGGTAGCTATTTTGGATCGGGAGGTTCGTCAGTTGAGATCCAAGAGTTTTCCTTCTGTTTGTGTTTAGTGGAGAGGTCAGCCCCCTGAGGCATCGACCTGGGAGTCCGAGTCTGATATGCGAAGTCGTTATCCTCATCTTTTCCCCGACTCAGGTACTTCTTTCTTTTGTCCGTTCGAGGATGAACGACTGTTTTAGAGGTGGAGAATGTGACGACCCAAAGGAGTCGTCACTTGTTTTCTTACCCATTCTGTACTTCCAAGGCCTTAAAAACCTCATTTAGTATTGCCTTGATTTGCGTGCGTAGTCCGGGTGCATAACCAAAAAGTTTGAATTTGAATTCTGTGAGAAAAATGCTAAATTTTGGGTAAACGGACACGGACCCATAATTTAACGGTCCCGGAGGGTCCGTAGGAAAATATGGAACTTAGGCGTATGCCCTGAATCGAATTCCGAGGTCCCAAGTCCGAGAAATGAATTTTTGTGTAAAATTATTTTCTAGAAAGAATTAATGAAATTAGAAATAAAATTTGATTAGAACGTATTGGTATCTGACCCGTATTTTGGTTCCGATGCCCGATACAGGTTTTATATATGATTTAGGCACTTTCTGCAAAATTTGGTTGAAAACGGACGTCGGTTGACACGTTTCAGACTTAAAATGGAAATTTGATATTTTATGAAAACTTGAAAGAAATTATGAATTTTGAGGTTTAATTCCGTAGGATGTTTTTGAGGTTATGTGCAAATTTGGTTTGGAGCCCCGAGGGCTCGGAAGAGTTTAGGATAGGCGTCGAAGTGCCATTTTAAACTTTGAAAAAATCTTGTGTGAACAGGCCTGCAGGCTACGAATTCGCAAATGCGAAGGCTGGTTCGCAAATGCGAAATCAGTCCAAGCCTGCCTAGGATCGGAAATGCTAAACTATCTATCGCAAATGCGAGATTCAAAAGTTCGCAAAGCGATACCAATTTCGCAAATGCGAAGGCCTCCTATAAGGCCTAGCTTCGCAAATGCGAAAGTCCCCTGTAAGGCCTGGCTTCGCAAATGCGAAGCATAGTTCACAATTACCATAAATTGGTCGGGGTTAGCAAATGCGAACCCCAGTTCGCAATTGCGACATCTGCAACCTGCATTTTTTTTATACTTAGTCGATTTTAAGACATTTTTCACCCCATTGTCAAAACACAACTCCTTTGGGCGATTTTTCAAGAACAAGTTTCATTCCAAATCATTTGTAACTCAATTTTTACTCAATTCTTTCAATCATTAACATCATTTAACATGTTTTCCACTTAAAATTAATGATTTTCATGGGTGAAATTGGGGGTTTTGGGTAGAACCTATGTTTTCTAAAAATTGGGGATTTGGACCACAATTTGAGGTCCGATTTCAAAATAAATTATATATTTGAGTTCGTGAGGGAATGGGTAACCGAATTTTGGTTCGAACTTCGGGTTTGGACCACGTGATCGCGGGGGCGATTTTGGAATTTTTGGGAAAATCTTGGGAAATTCATTCTTATGCATTCAAATCGATTCATTTAGTGTTTACTAAAGTAATTACGTAATTTGTGGCTAGATTCGAGCGGATTGGAGGTGGCATCACGGGGTAAAGCTATAGCTGAGGCTTGAGTTGAGTTCAAAGCATCGAGGTAAGTGTTTGGTTTAACCCTAGCTTGAGGGAATAGTAGTTGAGTCTTATTTGTTACTTGCTAATTGCCGAGTACGATGTATAGGCATGGTGATGAGTATCTATACATTGGTGTCTAGCATGACTGTGAATCCTTATTATACGAATAGTTTGGATTTTGTTATACCTTCCATGCTTAATTTATGACTTCTATATGTTGTAAAAATCTTGTGAAAGGAATTGTAATCGTTAAACTTCGTGAAGCGTTGGCTAGAGTTGAAATACAAATTGTGAAGTTATATGAGATAAGTAGATCTCTGGAGCATTGGCTCAAGTGATAATGTGAACTATGAGATGAAAGTGAAAGAAAGACAAAGAGTTAATGATATTTCCCCTTGCCGGGGCGTTGTTGATTATTGAATATTTTTCCTTGCCGGAACGTTGAGATTAATGATGTTGTACCCTTGCCTGGTTTTTAATTGCTTGTTTGTGTTCCCTTGCCGGGATTTCCATTATTATTTATTTATTCCCTTGCCCTTATTTGTGATTGTTGATTGGGTGAGGAAGAGCATAAAGCACGAAGGGTGATGCCGTGCATTATTTGTTTCTTATGAGGAAAGAGTGTAAAGCACGAAGGGTAATGCCGTGCACTGTTTGTTTATTGGGAGGAAAAGAGAGTAAAGCAAGAAGGGTGATGCCGTACGATGTGCCATTCCGTGCCGATACTATTGATTATATGTGAGGAATGAGAGTAAAAGCACGAAGGGAGATGCCGTGCACGTTTTGTTATACTATTGCTTAGTGAGGATGAGAGTAAAAGCACGAAGGGTGATGCCGTGCACTTGTTGATCTCTGTTCCTTATTATTGTATTAGTTGTGTTGTTCCTTCGTTATTAGGCAACTAATACCTGAAACTGTTATCTCCCCACAACATGTTCCCCTCCCGTAGTGTTTGCTTGCCTTGTATTTTAAATTTCGCTGTATGTATATATATAACTGCATTGGTTTATGTGGTAGTTCAGTCTAGCCTCGTCACTACTTCGCCGGGGTTAGGCTAGACATTTACCAGCACATGGGGTTGGTTGTGCTGATACTACTCTGTGCTATTTTGTACAGATCCAGGCTTCGGACAGCAGCAACAGTAGTGTAGGAGCATGCTTTCAGTGCAGAGAGACCCAAGGTAGCCTTGCAGGCATCCACAGGCCCGGCGTCTCCCTTATCTTCTGTTTTAGTCTGTTATCTCATTGTGTTTGAGAAAAACAGTTTATGCTTCTTTCAAACGTTATATTTAGTATTCTTAGCAGTTCGTGAGTACAGTGACGCCAGTCTTGGGTAGATGATTTGTTGAACTTTCCGCATTTCTATTCAGTTTTATTTAAATGCTAAGACTTCCGCTTATTACTGAATTTTGTTGTTTTTATATTATTGCCGAAGAATCGTTAAAAGAAATTGTATATTAATGAAGAAGTAATCAAATTTGACTTGCCTAGCTTCTACGAGTAAGCGCCATCACGACTTCCAAGGGTAGAAAATCCGAGGCGTGACAATACAAGCACAAAGTTAATATATTTTGAAACATATATCATTCAAGACTCATAATACGAATATCTCATTTTTGTTTTAGTTTGTTTATTTATTCATCTGCTTCAAAGTTATTTTAAATTTACTTAGTTGGATGAAATATCACTTGTGCAATATTTTTATTACATAGGAGGTTTAAATATTTCTAGAAAATAGGAATAACATCATTACTGGTAAGAACTTCGACAGATAAACCTATTATGCAAAATGCACAAAAATTCTAGTCTTATAAATAAATAATTTGTATTAATTTTCTATTTAAGAGTTCAAGAGATACATATTATAAAAAATATTTATTAATTTCTAATAAATGACGTGAATAAAAGGTTTTCAACAAAAATATTTCTTCTCTTCTCAAAATATCATAAAAATAAGTACATAAAAAATATTTACAATTGTAATTTATCATTTAACATTATATTTTAAGAAATTAATCACAGATATAAATCATAGGGGGTATAAGTGTAGAATTCAATAATATATGGGATATAAGTTTAAATTTAAAATACGACGGATGTATCTGAAACTGATTAATACTATAGGAGTATTTTGTGTAATAACCAGAAAAATTAATATGGATAATGGTGTTTTCAGCATATTTCTATTTCTAATTTTTTTGCTATTAGTTAGCATAAAAACTAACGATAAATTTTGTTTTTCATTGCAAAATCGCTGCTATTTTACTATACTTTTTTTTCATTATAGTTTTATACTGTTTAGATTCAATTTTAATACAGAATATTATTTTTCATCCATTTTAATTTCGATTTTAAGATTGAAGATATTTCTTACAATGGTGGCCCCAAATGTGCGATAATATAATTATAGTCAACTATAAAAGTTTATTAATATTTTGAATCATTCACTATTCATTTTTTTCTTGACAAAAAATTGTAACTATTAAGCCAACTATTTGGCATTTGTTTCTAACTTGAAGGAACATTATCCATTAACTACAGGTTGTGTTTCAACTAATTTAATAGTCGTAAAATATTATTATTGCTACAATAAATTTCAATTCGTGGTAAAACTTATAAATAGCTATGAATTTTCGTCATAGTGGTAAATCTGTGGTTTTTTTCATTTATGACAAATAATGGTTAAGCCAAATATAGCAACAATTTATTTAGAACTTAAAGCTAAATTATTTATTCAGATACAATACTTTATTTTAAATAATTTATTGTGACTAAAAATTAGTTTTGCTACAGTAAAATTTAACATGTAGCAAAAACTAATGATTAACTACGAAATTTTATCATATCGAAAGATCTGTGGCTATATCATGTCTTCATGTCAAATAATCGTAGCTTTTAAATTAACTATTGCCACGATATTTTATAACTACAAGCAAAAATATTTATTTTAGCTACAATAGTTTGTTTCAAAATTTTTATTGTAGCTAAAAAATTATTGTTGCTACAATAACTTTTAATGCGTGGCAAAAACTTATGATTAGCTACGAAATTATGCCGTAGCAATAAATTTATAGCTATTTGGGTACTTGTTACCACAATAATTAGCAACCATAGCAAAAAAGCGGAATTAGCTTTTTCAATTTAATTTTTGCGGCTAAGAAATTTTATGAATTTGTAAAAAGCCACGCAACTCTAATTTTTGTGGCTATTGTTAGGTATTAGCCACGGAATTTAGATTTGTAGCTGAGATTTCGTAGCTATAAATACTATGTTGTAGTGACGATTTACATTAGAGATACTAAGTAACATTTTTCAAGGATATTATGGCTAGCTAACAACGCCAATTCCATATAGGATTGAGGAGCAAAAAATACTGCTTTATTGTTTTTTCAAAAATTTTGTGAGAAATCCTTGCCTTCCTGAACCCTAGTTTCTACAGGACATAGTTTAAGGATTCATAAGACCATCAAGTTTAACTCATTTTTTTCTCCCCTTCTTGTCCTGTTTTCAAATCTTTCTTATGTTGGGGACAATGCTTTCAACTTGAAGGGATCGAATTATTTTACAGACTTCTTGGTGGAAACTACCTAATTCTGCTTCTTGACGATTGCATATGAGTTTCTGAACAATCACTCAAGGAAGTACTTTTCCTTAGAATAAAACAAATCAAACTATCCTCCCCAAATCCTATTTATGGGACTATCTTCCCCATAGTTGTTGTTGTTGTTGTTGTTGTATCTAATGTATGACTGTCCAACGGGATGGACCGTCCCGTCCCGGTCTGTAACGACTCGACCGGTCATTTTGAGTACCAGCGCTCCGTTCAGCAGTCGGAGGCCATGAACAGCTTCATTTCAGGTATTATGACTTGTACGCGTGGTCAGAACTTGATTTCGGGAAGTTCGGAGTTGATTTGGGAAGAGAATTTTTTTTTAAGAATCTTAAAGTCAAAAGAATAAACTAGGATTTGAATTTCAAATAAACGACCTCGGAATCGGGATCTGAAGGTTCCAGCAGGTTCGTATGATGATTTCGGACTTGGGCATATGCCCGGATTGGGTTTTGGATAAACTCGGAGCGTTTTGGCGCCTATTGTGGAAGTTAGCATTTTAGAAGAAATTCTATAAGTTTGGCTTGAAGAGAATTTCAGTATTATTAAAGTCCGTTTGAAATTTTGAGACTGCGAATAGCTCCGTATAGTGATTCTGGAGTTGGGGGCGCGATTGGAAGTGAATTCGGAGGTCCGTAGACCATTTTGAAGCCATTTGGCTAAAGATTGAAATTTGAAGTTTTGGAAGGTTTGACCGGGGAGTTGACTTTTTGACATCAGGGTCGGAATCAAATTTTGAAAGTTGGAGTAGGTCCGTAATGTTGAATATGACTTGTGTACAAAATTTGAAGTCAATCGGACGTGATTTGATAGGTTTCGGCATCGAAAATAGAAGTTGAAACTTCAAAGTTCATAAAGCTTGAATTGTGGTGTAATTCGTAATTTTAGCATTGTTTGATGTGATTTGAAGCCTCGAGCAAGTCCGGAATGTGTTTTGAGATTGATTGGTATGATTGGTTGGGGGCCCGGGGGCCTCGGGGGGATTCCGGGTGGTTAACGAATCGAAATTTGGAATTTTGGAAGGGCTGCTGCTTCTGTCATAACCGCATATGCGGTTCATGGACCGCAGAAGCGGGACCGCAGATGCAGTCTAAATCTCGCAGAAGTTGTTTTTATCTAAGTCTTGGGGGACCGCAGATGCGGTCAAGTCTCCGCAGAAGCGGGACCGCATCTCCGGAGGAGAGGTCGCAGAAGCGGAAAGGCCGGCCTGGGGAGGAATCGCAGAAGCGACATCTGGACCGCTTAAGAGGGACTGCTGATGCGATTTGTGTTCCGCTGAAGCGGAATTTTGGCTGGAGCCTGGGGATCGCAGGAGCAAAGTTTTAACCGAATAAGCGGTAATTATTCCGCAGAAGCGGAAACGACTGAAGGCAGAAGCTTAATTTAAGTCGTGTTTTGGATCATTTCTCATCACATTTTCATGGCTTGGGGCGATTGTGGAGAGCTTCAAGGAGGGGATTTTTGCCATCAATGTTAAGGTAAGTTATTCCCACCTATTATGAGTTAAATATATTGATTATGCATGAGATTAAGCATGAAAATTAGTATAAATATTGGAGTTTTGGCTGGAAACCTAAAAAATTATAAAACTTGGATTTTAGCCACGATTTTGAGTATGGAATTAGGAGAAAATCATATATTTGAATTCCTAAAGTCATGGGTAACTTTTACCTTCGAGAAAATTTGGATTTCCGGGCACGTGGGCCCGAGGGCATTTTGGTCATTTCACTAAACGAAGTTGGGAATTCGTATAATTTGAATTGTTAACGAGTATTTGAGTATATTCTTATTAGTTTGCCGTTATTTGGCTAGTTTTGGTGCATTGTGCGTTGGTTCAAGCTTTCAGAAGGATGTAGAATGCCGATTTCGAGTCTTCGGAGCGAGGTGAGTCTCCTTTCTAATTCTGTGAGGGGGAAATTACCCCATATGTGAGTTAAATTGATCATGTGCTCCTACTTGTGGGGGCTACGTACGCACGAGGTGACGAGAGTCCGTGTGTAGCTACTATTATGCTATTGTCCGGGTAGTTTAGGACCCAAAAGCATGCTTTTTGTGGAATAAATGTGAAATCATTGATAGCTCAGATTGCTCAAATCACATTAAATTAATAATTGGATTTTCTAAA
>MU718836.1:108731-167375 GCA_026770625.1 Nicotiana glauca | reverse complement strand
AGCTTTTAAAGTCCCTTCTAGTAACTGTATTTCTTTCCTGTCCGTTGTATTCCGGACGGATGTTATGTTGTATTTTATTTCTCTTATCAGTAGTCGCTCATGTACTTATGACACCGGGTTTCTGGGAGGGTTTTCAACGGATTTGTTCTATTTATTATCATTTAAATTTGAATTCTAGTAATGAAATTTTATTTATGAAAATTGGAAGGAAAAATATTAGATTTTTAAAAGTATTAAAAGAGGAATTAATTGATGAGTTAGTTGGCTAGCCTGACAGAGGTGTCTGGCGCCACCACGACCCTTAGTGGATTTTGGGTCATGACACGGTCCCGTCCCACCCCACTTCATCTTAAATGAGAAGGGCCAATGTTAAACGGGACACGAGATGGGAGGGGATGACCATTTCGTTTCATTTGTCCCGTCCTATTTCGTCCCATCCTTCCTGTCCCGTCCCGTCCCGCCTGCCCCCGAGTTTTTATGGTATATTTGTGGAATTTCTGTCATATTTAGTAAGTATAAAATAAATCCAACTTATGCGCTGACCTTTAATGAAATGATTGAAAAATTTAAAAAGTATTTTTTCTCTATTCCCCAAGTTTATTTAATTTCTACAATACTTAACCCATATTTAAAATTAAGAGGTGCAAATGGACTTGTTCGTAAAATTTATCAAAATTTAGCAATTCAAAAAAATGAACAACCATCCCTCGAAGACTTCCAAGCTAACATATATATTTTTTATGAATTGTCTTACACTCTTACTTAGTTAATTAATGGCTTGAAATTGTATTAAATAAATTATAACTCTATTATAATTACTAGAATATTTCATTACAAGTCTTTTGGTTTAATATTTTATAATTCTTTACTTAGTTTCCTAATTTTTGTTTTAATATTTAAGTTTATTAAATAACTCAAAAAACTAGCCGTTGCAAACTTTAAAAACTTAGTCATTGTCAAAAAACTATTCTTAATGCTTAAATAATTTTTTTTAAACAAATAGCCCATTGAAGGCCCGTCATCCCGTCCTTTTCCGTTCTGTCCCGTCCCATCCCGTTTGTTAGCTGGACGGGATGGGACGACCATTTTATCCTGTTTATCCCGTCCCGTTTCGTTCAGTCCCGCCATTATCCCAGCTAAATATCGTCCCGTCTCGTCCCGTTAATTTTGTCATGTCCCGTCCCGTCCCGTTGGACAGCCATAATCTAACGTCAAACTTCTGCTTCCTTCTACAATATGGACTATGTTTGACTCAAAGGTTACTGAATACTTTTTAAGCAAATAAATCAAAAGAAGTGAAGGAGTAAATCTTAATCGAAATAATAAAACCCTAGGATGTTCTTGATAATTGTTATTAGAAACAATAGTATATGTGAGAGAGATAGAGAGAGAGAATGTTAGAGAGATGAGAGAGCAAGAGAGCTTGTATATATCAAAATCTGTCTTTTACAAAGCTTGGATCCCCTTTATATAGTAGGGGATCCTTATTTAAATATTAAAGGATAGATACCCAATACACGCTATAGAGGGGTCGACGAAATTATAGAGTCGTTTCTCCCACTACCCCTGAGTCGCCCTTCTGTCTCGGCTTACGCATGTTCAGCGGTTGATCGTGCTGGTTTAGGGACGTGGTCGGTCAAATTTGACCCTATACAGTTAGTCCCTCCGCTCGTCGGGGTCTCAACGAGATGCGTCCTCGATGGGTGAAATCGGTGCCCCCGTTCGAGGAGAGTTTGACTTTGTCCAAAAATTGTGATGTGACAGGTAGGAGACAACAATCATAACTGTCAGAGCACCGAAACGAACTACCTTTTGTTTGTATGATGTCAGCGTTCGCATGCGTCATCGTTGCGCGTATTCTCGAGGTAGTGAAACAGGTACTCTGGCGCTTGGTTTCCCGTGCTGATTTGAAGTTTGCCTTTTTGATTCTGGCGCCACCCAACCCTATAAATAGGGGAAGGGTTTATCCTGATTCAAACTTTGATCATTTGTAAGAACATTCCAACCCTTTAGTGTTCGTTCTCACGCTCTGATACTTTTCCTTTTGTCGGAAATTCCTTTCTTCTCCGTTGTGTTGCGTACAATTCTTTGTCGAACAAAACCATGCCTAAATCTCGACAAAACGATGAGAGGGTCCCGAAATCTGCCCCATTGAATGTGTCGCCCACTTCCGATGGCGGAGAGATGGAGGAAGAAGAGGATATTAGTCCTCTTACAGGGAAGCTCTGTTACTGAAGCATCTCTTATCCCGGAGTGATTTTAATAAAGACTCTGCCGTGCTGACTCTGGCACTTTGAGTCGCTGCAAAATCATTTAGATGATCTCCGTATGAAGTACGGCATACCCGCCCATATGGAGATGGTTCCAGCAGGGAGAGATCATGTAGATGTCAATAGGCCTTCTACGAATATCCCTTTTTGATCGGCTATGGCCTCCCTAATTTCCCTTTGGCGGAGGAGCTCTGTCGATTTTATAACGCGTGCCCGGCTCAACTTACGATGTATACCCTGAAAGTACTTCGGCTGCTGACCAAGTATGTGGAGTTGGTCGGATGTGAAGTCTCGATCCATCACCTTTTACAATTGTTCAGCGTCGGTTACCTGAGAGGGACCACGGTGCATTTGGTACCGACTCCGCGACCCGCGGACGAGTCTCCCTACGGCGAAGAATCATTGGAGAGAAAAAGGAGGAAGCTTGAAACGGGCAAGGGGGTTGCCACCGAAGCTGAAGGAAGTTGGGTGCCCCAATTGGTGCCCAAACCTGTATTTATATCCAACGCCATTTTATCTGGAAGGTCGGCCCATCAGAGGAGTGATGCTCCCAGTACTATCTCGGCGCGTGCCGTTGAGGGGGGCTCATCGACCAACGTCGATGTAACTGGCAAGGAAGTTGAGGAATCAGACTCCGACATTGCCCAGAAGGATGTGGACGAGCTCGTAAAGAGCCTTACTCATGTAGAGATGACGACGGACGGGTCTGACCATCATATTATGATTCATGGGGCTTACAATTTGTTATTGAACAGTGAGCAGGCTGCATCGGCCTTTACTTTGTTATGCAGCGCCCCTGAGAGCGAGACGCTCAGTGCCATAAATGATGCGGAACTATCACGAAGGGTTGCTGGCATGGCTTTACAGGTAACCTTTACTCTTCTTCTCTCTTTTGCGTATTGTAAGACTGACCTGAAGCGTGCTTACTTCTGCTTTTCTTTTTAGACCCTCATTTTGGAGGTGGAGAGGGGACGTCGTGAGCAGAAAAAAGGCAGCCATCTTTGAAAAGATGATGAAAAAGTATCGAAGGTACCACTCTAAGCATCGAGCGGCGGTGGATCTCTTCTAGCAGGACCCTAAGTTTTTGGTGTTTCATGAGGGGCTTGAGAAGAGGCATGCCCAGTTAGAGCATAGGGGGGCTGAGCTAGAAAAGATGGACAACGAGCTGATTAGAG
Source organism: Nicotiana glauca (assembly GCA_026770625.1). NCBI lineage: Eukaryota > Viridiplantae > Streptophyta > Magnoliopsida > Solanales > Solanaceae > Nicotiana > Nicotiana glauca. Next base: position 163,930 of record MU718836.1, on the reverse strand, counting down.
TCGTGGCTTGTAACAGTGAATTGGAGGCGCTCCTTAGGGCGAAAGATGACGAGCTCGAGCTGAGTCGAGGGTGGCAGTGGAGAATGTCGACCTTCAACAGAGAGTATCAGACCTGACCGCCGAGCTCGAAGCCAGGACGGTGGAAATCAATAGTCTTAGGCAGGTCGCTCCCCCAAGGTCGAAGAAAGTGGCTCACCTTTCTCATCCCTCCTCATCTCGCCCCCCGTCTGGTCAGAGTACGCGTCGTAGTGCGCATGAGATGTGGATTTTTGCAGAGGCCAAACTTGATATGTATAGAGAGCTTCATGCCAAGGGCCGGGCGATAGAGGAGGAAGTTCATGCATGGCGACGCGAAGCTCACACTGCTCGTGAAGCATGCGGGTACTATCCAGACTCTCCTAATGGGGAAGGTTTTACTTTTGAGGACGTCGATAAGCTTGACTCGAATTCCTGGTATAATGATATTTATCGCCCAGAGGGTGACGAGTAGCCATAAATTTGTATACATTTTTTTGTTTTTGTGGAATGTACTGGGACCCGTCCGTGGGGTCGAATGTAATTATATTTTTTGCTATGATATAAACTTTGTTTTTGTTGCTTTGTCTGCTTGTTGTTTTCCCTCCTTGGGCTTTCTTTTTTTAGCATCTAGCCTCCATAGAGGTTGCTTTTGTTTTTCATTAAAAAGATCATCGTGATTTGAGCGAGGTCAAATCGATGTGGATAACCTTAGACATTAGGATGTTGCTTCGACTGTCGTCGGAGTAGTATCCGTCATAGTCAAACGAGGTCGAACCCGATGTCGATGACCTTAGCCATTAGGATGTTGCTTCGACTATCGTCGAAGTAGTATCCATCGTAGTCGAACGAGGTCAAACCCGATGTCGATGTCCTTAGCTAATAGGATGTTGCTTCAACTGTCGTCGAAGTAGTATCCGTTGGAATCGAACGAGGTTGAACCCGATGTCGATGGCCTTAGCCATTAGGATGTTGCTTCGACTATCGTCGAAGTAGTATCCGTCGTAGTCAAACGAGGTCAAACTCGATGTTGATGGCCTTAGCCATTAGGATGTTGCTTCGACTGTCGTTGAAGTAGTATCCATTGTAGTTGAACGAGGTCGAACCCGATGTCGATGGCCTTAGCCATTAGGATGTTGCTTCGACTGTCGTCGAAGTAGTATCCGTCATAGTCGAACGAGGTCGAACACGATGTCGATGGCCTTATCCATTAGGATGTTGCTTCAACTGTCGTCGAAGTAGTATCCGTCATAGTCGAACGAGGTCGAACCCGATGTCGATGGCCTTAGCCATTATGATATTGCTTCGACTGTCGTTGAAGTAGTATTCGTCGTAGTCGAACGAGGTCGAACCCGATGTCGATGGCCTTAGCCATTAAGATGTTGCTTCGACTATCATCGAAGTAATATCCATCGTAGGCGAACGAGGTCAAACCCGATGTCAACGGCCTTATACATTAGGATGTTGCTTCGACTGTCATCAATGTAGTATCCATCGCAGTCGAACGAGGTCGAACCCGATGTCGATTATCTTAGCCATTAGGATGCTCGCTCAGTGGAGATCTGTTCATAGAATGGAAATTACTTTTGTTTGTGCAGTGGAGATTTCTGTTCATTCAATGGAGGAATTTTGTTCATTCAATGGAGAAATTCTGTTCATACAATGGAGAAATTCTATTCATACAATGGTAAATAACTAGTGTAGTCCTTGCATTATAGTGTCGTGGAGACCGTGTTGACTGGCCGATGTGATGAATCTGTGCTCTGATACCACCAGGTATCCTCTTCGCTACCTCATTAAGAACCTCTCCGAGAAAACCTAATTGGGACAAAACTCGAAGCAAGGAAAAAGAGTACGACTAAGGAGATGCCTTTCAAAAGTGGAAGTATTTGAGGTGGGCGACGTTCCAATTGTTCTGGAGTGTTTTTCCCTCCATTGTTTCTAATTGGAATGCTCCTTTGTTCGCTGCTGCTGTGATTTTGTATGGTCCGTCCCAGTTGGTTCCCAACTTTCCCTCATTCGTGTCTTTTGATGCCAGTGTTTTGGCTTTGAGGACGTAATCACCGATTTTGAGTGATCTTACTTTGGCTCTCTTGTTGTGGTATCTTTCTACCTGCTGCTTTTGTGCTGTCATTCCTATATGGGCCATGTGTTTTCGTTCTTCAGATTCGTCTAGATCTTGTAATCTACTTTCATCATTACACGCCCCACTGATATGGGAATATCTCAGGCTTGGTTCCCTGACCTCGACGGGTATGATCGCATCGGTCCCGTAGACTAGTGACTATGGCGTTTCTCCTGTGCTGGACTAGGGCATGGTTCGGTATGCCCATAACACTTCAGGTAGTAACTCAGGCCATAGCCCTTTAGCTTCCTCGAGCTTCTTTTTCAATATGTTCAATATCGTCTTTTTGGAAGATTCGACTTGGCCGTTGGCAGCAGGATGATACAGAGTAGAGAGTATTCGCTTGGTGTGCTATTTCTCGAAGAACTTGGTTGTTTTCTTACTGATGAACTGGGGCCCGTTGTCGCAACTGATTTCTCTAGGGATGCCGAAGCGACATATGATATTTTTCCATATAAAGGCGATGATCTCTTGCTCGCGTATTTGTGCGTACGCACCTCCTTCCACCCATTTGAAAAAATAGTCAGTTAAAACTAAGAGGAAACGTACCTTTCCTTGTCCTGATGGCAGAGGGCCGATTATATCTATTCCCCACTTTATGAAGGGTCAGGGCGAGGTGACTGAATGGAGAAGCTCCCCTGCTTGGTGTATCATGGGGGCGTACTTTTGGCAATGTTCGCATCTCCGAACATAATCTGTTGCCTCTTTTTTCATGGTAGGCCAGTAAAAACCGACACAGATGAGGCATCGGATAAGGGTACAATTTCCTGTATGGGTGCCACAGTGGCCCTCGTGCACCTCTTCTAACACTTGTCTTGTTTGATGTGGCCCGAGGCACTTGGCGATGGGACCACCAAATGTTCTTTTGTAGAGGTTGTGATTTACCAAGCTGTATCGGTCAGCTTGCACCCATAGCTTCTTGGCTTCTTTTTTGTCGTGTGAGAGTGTTCCGTCTAGCAGATAGGAAACAAGCTAGTTGTGCCTATCCTAAGGTAAGTTTAGAGAGAGTACCTCGATGATAATAGGCTAAATTGTATAGTTTGGCCTACGTTCGGGCTATAACTTAAGGATGCTGTACTATTTTAAGTTTGTAAATAATGCAAAAATTAGCTCTAATGGTGACTTTTATGTTTCACAAGATCGCAATAATCAAATGAGGACTTATGATGGTGATTCGGGAAAAAATTGGAGTTAATGGACGAAAAAAGGAACAAGCTCTTTTGGGCAGAAGAAAACCCCACTAGCACGGGCAATAGCATGGCCTTAGCACACGCGCTAGTCCAGCAGTCCAAAACAGAATGAAACCCCACTAGCGCGGGCAGTAGCGCGACCTTAGCAAGCCCGCGCTAGTCCAGATTCGAGAACTGTATTTTTAAAAGGGCAAATTTGAAAGTCCAAGAAAATCCACACAAACTATAAAAGGTTTAACATGTCCAAGATAAAGGAGGAGTTCGAGTTTTTTAGAAGAAGCAATAGAGGCAAGGAGGCAACTTGGAATACAATTTTTATCTCTACTTTGTTCTTCTATCATTGACTATGAATTCTTTTGTAGTTTTCATCACTGTTATGAGTAGTTAAATATTTTAATCTAAGGTTTTACTGAAACCCGTTGGGGATGACTTGGTTGTTATATTAATATAGATTCGAATTGGTTGTTAATCTCTATTTGTTCAACTACATTTTGATTGTGGTTAATTGAAAGGATCCTCAATTATCCGTTCCTATTTATTATGTATCCACTTGAGAGAGAGTGCATATTTTGGTAATTATTTGAAAAACATCACTCCCGGAGTATAGACGAGAGTCATAACCGAGGGTTTAGAGGTTGGATAAGAGATAACGATACCTGGGGTGCAATTTAAGTGATGGCAGAGGGCCGATTATATCCATTCCCCACTTTATGAAGGGTCCGGGCGAGGTGACTGAATGGAGAAGCTCCCCTGCTTGGTGTATCATGGGGGCGTACTTTTGGCAATGTTCGCATCTCCGAACATAATCTGTTGCCTCTTTTTTCATGGTAGGCCAGTAAAAACCGACACAGATGAGGCATCGGATAAGGGTACAATTTCCTGTATGGGTGCCACAGTGGCCCTCGTGCACCTCTTCTAACACTTGTCTTGTTTGATGTGGCCCGAGGCACTTGGCGATGGGACCACCAAATGTTCTTTTGTAGAGGTTGTGATTTACCAAGCTGTATCGGTCAGCTTGCACCCATAGCTTCTTGGCTTCTTTTTTGTCGTGTGAGAGTGTTCCGTCTAGCAGATAGGAAACAAGCTAGTTGTGCCTATCCTAAGGTAAGTTTAGAGAGAGTACCTCGATGATAATAGGCTAAATTGTATAGTTTGGCCTACGTTCGGGCTATAACTTAAGGATGCTGTACTATTTTAAGTTTGTAAATAATGCAAAAATTAGCTCTAATGGTGACTTTTATGTTTCACAAGATCGCAATAATCAAATGAGGACTTATGATGGTGATTCGGGAAAAAATTGGAGTTAATGGACGAAAAAAGGAACAAGCTCTTTTGGGCAGAAGAAAACCCCACTAGCACGGGCAATAGCATGGCCTTAGCACACGCGCTAGTCCAGCAGTCCAAAACAGAATGAAACCCCACTAGCGCGGGCAGTAGCGCGACCTTAGCAAGCCCGCGCTAGTCCAGATTCGAGAACTGTATTTTTAAAAGGGCAAATTTGAAAGTCCAAGAAAATCCACACAAACTATAAAAGGTTTAACATGTCCAAGATAAAGGAGGAGTTCGAGTTTTTTAGAAGAAGCAATAGAGGCAAGGAGGCAACTTGGAAAACAATTTTTATCTCTACTTTGTTCTTCTATCATTGACTATGAATTCTTTTGTAGTTTTCATCACTGTTATGAGTAGTTAAATATTTCAATCTAAGGTTTTACTAAAACTCATTGGGGATGACTTGGTTGTTATATTAATATAGATTCGAATTGGTTGTTAATCTCTATTTGTTCAACTACATTTTGATTGTGGTTAATTGAAAGGATCCTCAATTATCCATTCCTATTTATTATGTATCTACTTGAGAGAGAGTGCATATTTTGGTAATTGTTTGAAAAACATCACTCCCGGAGTATAGACGAGAGTCATAACCGAGGGTTTAGAGGTTGGATTAGAGATATCGATACCTGGGGTGCAATTTAAGTGAACTGTAATGTGAATCTAGCTAGCATAGCTTGAGAGAGTGTGTCTAGTAAATTATCATAATTGCTTGAGAGAGATTTATGATAGCTGGAGAATTCATGATTGATAGAGGCAACTAAGTCACTGCTATAAGAAATATACAACGAAGGAAATCAACAACGAGGGAAACCATTACCTTAGACCTTATTCCAATTGTTTACACTTCAAGCTTAGTTAATTTTCAGCTGTTTATTTATTTCTAGTTTTAGTTGTGAGAAATGCCATCACTTGTTAATCACAATGTTTGGGGAAATTGATTCTCTTGAATTTAGTAAGTCCAACAAAAGTAATTGATAGGTTAATTCCTTGTGTTTCGACTCTGGGCATAAATACTCAGATTATATTTGCAACGTCCGCGTGTCTTCTTATAAGGATAAGTTTGAACAACATCACTCTCGGAGTATAGATGAGAGTCATAACCTAGGGTTTAGAGGTTGGATTAGAGATAACGATACCTCGGGTGCAATCTAAGTGAACTGTAATGTGAATCTAGCTAGCGTAGCTTGAGAGAGAGTGCGTCTAGTAAATTATCATAATTGCTTGAGAGAGATTTATGATAGCTGGAGAGTTCATGATTGATAGAGGCAACTAAGTCATAGCTATAAGAAATATACAACCAAGTATATCAACAACGGGGGAAACCATTACCTTTGACCTTATTCTAATTGTTTACACTTCAAGCTTAGTTAATTTTCAGCTGTTTATTTATTTCCAATTTTAGTTGTTAGAAATACGATCACTTGTTAATCACAATGTTTGGGGAAATTGATTCTGTTGAATTTAGTAAGTCTAACAAAAGTAATTGATAGGTTAATTCCCTATGGTTCGACTTTGGGCATAAATACTCAGATTATATTTGCAACGTCCGCGTGTCTTCTTATAAGGCATAGTTTGGCGTTATCACTCGACATGGTTGACGGTCGAATGGAGCAAGTAACCATATTTTCTGTTGATGTACTTGGTGGCCACGGCTAGATTGGCTAGAACATCTGTTTCGATATTTCTTGCCCTGGGGATTTGCTCGAAGCGACATTCTCGAACTCAGGCATCAACTTATGGATTTCTGAGTGGTATTTTTGTATCCTTTGCTCCTTGATTTGGTAAGTCCCGATGGCTTGATTTATGACGAGTTGAGAGTCATAGTGGAGGATGAGTCGACGTGCCCCATATCTGGTGGCCAATTTCATACCAACAATTACAGCTTCATACTCTGCCTCGTTGTTAGTCATCTCGGGGCATCGTATGGACTGGCGAATTACTTTACCAGTGGGGACTTCGAGGACGAGTCCCGGTCCCGATCCTGAGGCATTCATAACATCGTCGGTGTAGAGGGTCCAGAGGTTAGTGAGGGCAGAGGCGCAAAGGGCCTCTTATTCCACCTCCGATAATATCCTTGTGTTGAAGTCGGCGACAAAATTGGCAAGTACCTGTGACTTGATTGCGGTTTTTGGATGATAGGTTATGCCATGATCGCTGAGCTTTATGACCCATTTGGAGAGCCTGCGCGAGAGTTTGGGTTTATGTAGGATGCCCCTTAGGGGGAAAGTTATTATTACCTTTATGGGATGGCATTGAAAATTGGGTCTAAGCTTTTGTTAAGCTACAACCAGTGCTAGAGCTAGTTTTTCGAGGTATGGGTACCTCGTCTCGGCATCTATCAAAGTTTTTCTGATATAATAAATAGGGGATTGAGTACCTTTGTTTTCACAAACTAGGACAACACTGATGGTGACTTCGGATACAGCCAAGTATACAAGTAGACCCTCGCCTGGATCCGCTTTGATGAGCAGTGGCAACGAAGATAGATATGCTTTTAATTTCCTCAAGTCCTCGATGCATTCCTCGTTCTATTGTATCCCGTGATCTTTTCTCAGCCTTGTGGCATTTGTCCGAGGATCGTGAGATGAACCTTGACAGGGCGGCTATTCGTCCCGTCAGTTTCTGTACCTTCTTCTTGCTGCTCAAGACCTCAGGTATTGTGTCTATGGCCTTGATCTGGTCTGGGTTGACTTCGATACCTCGTTTTAATACGAGAAAACCTAGAAACTTTCCTGATGCTACGCCGAAGGCACACTTTTCTGGGTTCAACTTCATTCTATAATGCCTCAATATCTCGAAGTCTTCTTTCAAATAATCGATATGGCCCTCCTTCTTTGCCAATTTTGCTAACATGTCATCGATATGAACCTCCATTATCTTGCCGAGCTGCTCCTTGAACATCTTGGTGACCAATATTTGGTATGTTTCTCCGTCATTTTTGAGTCCAAAGGGCATCATTTTTCAGCAATACTTCCCTTGGTGGGTAATGAAAGTAGTCTTCTCTTGATCCTCTTTGGACATCAGAATTTGGTTGTAGCCGGAGTAGGCGTCCAAGAAATTTAGTAGCTCGTGTCTTGCTGTTGCATCGATTAGCTGGTCGATATGGGGCAAGGGTAAGGAATCTTTTGGGCAGCCTTGTTCAGATCGGTGAAGTCTACACACATTCTCCATTTCCCGTTTTTCTTTTTAACCATGACCACATTGGCAACCCACTGGGGGTATTTCGATTCTCTGATGGAACCGTTAGCTGTCCACTTCTTCACTGACTGCCTTATTTGTTGTGGCATTGAATTTCCTCCTCATCTGTTATACGTGCAGATAAAGTGGGTCGACGTTCAGCTTGTGAGTGGCGATGTCCTTTGGGATCCCCGACATATCTGAATAAGAGAAGGCAAATAGATCTGCATGGTTAGTTAAGAATTCATGGTACTCACCTCGGTTGGAAAGGTTGTGCCCGATATAGGCTTTCTTTGCATTGTCAGTGTCGTCCAGCTGGACCGGATCAACATCCTCGACGGTCGCTTTGCAAGCTTCTACAATATCTGGGTCCCTAATTACCTCTACCGGCGGGTTGATTTTAGTCCCCGACGTGGTTGATCGCTATGCTTCCGCACTTGCCACCTTCAACTGCCTGGTATGCGTACAGTTTTGGGCGATCCGGTAGCATTCCTGGGCGGTACGTGGGTCGCCTCGAATACTGAATATTCCCCAAAGTGTGGGAAATTTGACTACTTGATAGAAGCTCGAGGTAAAGGCTCGCATGGCGTGTATCCAAGGACGCCCTATAATGGTGTTGTAAGTCGTTTCCTAACTCATGACGTGGAATGTGGTTTCCATCGTGACTCCCCCTGCCAAGACTGGTAATGATATCTCTCTGGAGGTCCGCTTCACTGCATTTTTAAAACCCGCTAGTGTTATGCAACACGGTATTATCTTATCTTCGAGTCTTATTTGCATGAGGACTCTTGGATGGATAATACACATGTCTCTTCCATCGTCTACCATGATTCTTTTCACATCAATATCAACAATACGTAAAGTTATAACTAAAGCATTATAATGAGGGAAAGACAAACCATTAGTATCAGACTTATTGAAGGTGATACTATCTTCGAAGTCGTCATACCATTCGTAAGCGATCGTACGCTTCAACTTGTGTGTGGTGGTGAAGTTTACATGATTGAATGCTGAGTCATCGCCACCACCGACGATCAATTGTATGGTGCGTGCCGGCGAAGGTGGTTTTGCTGGTCCTTGGGATTGGTCGCGTCCTCTGGCAAAGTTAGCCCTTCCTTTATTGATGAACAGCTCTTTTAGGTATCCCTGGTTTGACATCCTGACCAACTCCTGTTGCAGACCTACGAAATCTTCGGTCTTGTGTCCTCTTTCCTGATAAAATTCGCATAGGACGTTCGACCTCCTTGCACTAGGATCTAATTTCATTTTTTGTGGCCACTGCACCTTCGTGCCTAGCTTCTCCAGTGCATACACTATTTTTATGAGTGGATAATAAAGGGGGCGTACCTCTTTCATTTTAGAGCAGGGCAACGTGTCACGGAACTACGTCTGGATGCCTCGGAGGAGGCGGATTGGGAGTTCTAACATAGGGCTGATACCTTTCTCTGTTGAAGCGTGGGAGTTGTTCCTGTCGCCCGTCATTGCATCGGTCCCTCCTTACCTCTGATTGTACTGACATTAGTCGTTGGGTAGGAACGTTAAGATCGTCTTCGTCTGCTCTTACTTCGGCGCAGTAGGCATTATAAATCTCTTCCCACGTGGTGGGGCATATTTCATGAGTCCGTTGAGCAACTTTTTGGTTGCTTTTGATCCGGCTTTGTTCAGCCCATTTTGGAAAGCTGTGACCGCCATTCCTTCTGATACGTTTGGTAGTCCCATTCTTACCCTGTTGAATCAGACCAAGAAGTCCCAGAGTCCTTCACCTGTTGTTTGCATGATGGTGAAGATGTCATTGACCCTAGCTTCGGCCTTTTTTACTCCTGCATGAGCGGTGGAAAATTTGTCTGCCATCTCTTCGAACGTTGATATCGATCTGGCTGGTAGTTGAGAGTACCATGTTAACGCCCCTCCTATCAAAGTTTCTCCAAACGTTTTCAGCAATACGAATAGCACTTGTTCTTTCAATAGGTCATTGCCTTTTACAATAGTTACATATTGGATCAGATGGTCTTCTGGATCCGTGGTCCCGTCGTATATTCTCAAGTACGGTGGTATCTTGAAGGTTTTGGGATTGTGTGAGGAGCAACTTCCTTACTATATTGTTGCTCGACAAACCTTCCCACGTCCCGTTTTGGCAGTAGCTTAGGGGCACCAAGTATCTTGTCCACCCTATCCTGGTGCTCTTTCATTTGAACACGGAGCATTTTATTCTCATTTTCCATCTCTTCCATTTTCTTAAGGATGGTTAAAAAGCATACCATCATTTGCGCTGACAACGGTATGGGCACTGCTCGTTCGTACAATGTTAGGCTCACCGGCGACAACAACAATTTCTGCTATTGATGAATCTTTGGTGTTTCTCTGAGGGTGTTTCTCGAGTATATTGCTTAAAGCGCTCGTCAACCGTTCCTCTAGCAGTTTTTTGACTACTGGGGATATTTCCTTTGCCGCAAACGTAGAAGCCCCTTTTTTCATGCAAGATCGTCAGATCTTCGATTGAAGAGGGTGAGATCTCCCCCTCTGGTACATTGCTTTGTGTTACCTTTGCGGTATTTTCTCTACCGGCTTCGTTGAGGGAGTCTATGAAGTTACTCGAGACATCTGCTATCATTTTCAACCTTGCTTCTTTTTCTGCCATTGTTGGTTTCTATGGAGTATGAATGATAATGATTGTTGTTTTTGATATCCTGGGTGTGAACTATGATTTCGACCATTGAAGTCCCCACAAACGTCTCCAAATTGTTTGATTCAAAAGTTATTGAACACCTTTTAAGTAAATCAATCAAAAGAAGTGAAGGAGTAAATCGCAATCGAAAATAATAAAACCCCAGGATGTTCTTGATAATTGTTATTAGCAACAATAGTATATGTGAGAGAGATATACAGAGAGAGAATGTTAGAGAGATGAGAGAGCAAGAGAGCTTGTATATATCGAAATCTGGCTTTTAAAAGCTTGGATCCCCATTATATAGTAGGGGATCCTTATTTAAATATAAAAGGATAGAGACCCAACACACGCTACAGAGGGGCCGACGAAATTATAGAGTAGTTTATCTCACTACCCCTGAGTCACCCTTCTATCTCGGCTTACGCATGTTCAGCGGTTGGTCGTGCTGGTTTAGGGACGTGGTCGGTCAAATTCGACCCTAGACCGACTACTTATAAAACACAATCACCATATTATTCTTTAAAATTCCACAAGTATTCTTTTTTTGGAACAACAGTGGTTCCAATCCTTGTGTTGTTTTCACAACCAAATCAAGGTAAATTGTACAGGTTGTGCTTGAAAATTTGATTTGAACTAATTCTCAAAAGTTAGATTTGAACCCTAGTTTCTGTAGCTTTTTTCTTTGATATTTTTTCTTAATTTTCATGTATATGTGATTTAACATCTTCAACTAGTGAACTACTAAGGCATTATCCTTGTCTTCTCTAGGCTGTGGAAATTCACTTCCAAGAGGATATAATTATGGAGATCCTTAGCAGGTTACCCGTGCTGTTTTTTCTTCAATTCAAATATGTTTCAAAATTTTGGATGGCATTAATCTGTGGTTGTTACTTTAAGATGAAGCATCTAAGTCATGCGAAGAATGACCAAAATTCCGAAAAATTTCTTACGAGCTAACTGTGCAGAGGTAAGGATGATATGTTTAACTTCTATCGTTCTTCTTTATCATTAGTTCAAGTGGTTGTGGATGAACAAAAACTTGATTGCCCTTCAAGCTGCAAGCCATTGAATTGCATGTTGTTTTGTTGTTGTGATGGGCTCGTTCTTCTCGCAGTTTTTGATAGACTTGTTAAACACCTTTTACTGTGCAACCCCTCCACAAGAGAATCCATACTACTTCCTCATCCAGAATCTCCATTGAGAGATTGTGTATTCGTAATGGGATATGATGCAACTAGTGATGACTATAAGATCCTTATTGTTGACCTGAATAGATGTCATGACCCGAATTTTCCACCTTCGGGAGTCGTGATGGCGCCTACTAATGGGAGCTAGCAAGCCAAGTTTAATTACTTATTCGTTAACAACATAATCCTTTTTAACAATTATTGGAAATAATATAAAAATAACAAAATTAACTAAATAAGCGGTAGTCTTAATCAAAGAAAACTGAATAGGAATGCAGAAAATTCAATCATAAGCCTCTACCCAAGACTGGTGTCACAACACTCACGAACTACTAAGACTACTAAAGACAATGTCTGAAAGAAAATGTAACTATTTTTCTCGAGTACAATGAGATAACAGACTAAAATAAGGATAGAGGAGACGTCGGGCCTGCGGACGCCTGCAAGGCTACCTCGTGTCTCGTTGGATTGAAGGCTGGCTCCCGCACTACTGCTGCTGCTGTCCAAAACCCGAATCTATCCAAAAGAGCACAGAGTGTAGTATTAGCACAACCGACCCCATGTGCTGGTAAGTGCCTAGCCTAACGCCGATGAAGTAGTGACGAGGCTAGACCGGACTACCACATAAACCTGGGAAATTTCATATATTTACATCAAAATCGAAATATAAAGATAGTTAAACAGTATGGGAGGGATAGCATGTTGTGGGGAAAACAACAATTTCCAAATAAGAGTCGTCCAATAACGAAGGAATTAACACAGGTCAATCATAAGTAATGAAAACAGAAATCAACAAGTGCACGGCATCACCTTTCGTGCTTTTACTCTCATACTCACCAAGCAATAACACGTGCAAGGCATCACCCTTCATGCTTTTACTCTCGTTCCTCACATATAATCAATAGCATCGGCACGGAATGGTACATCGTGCGGCACAACATCACCCTTTGTGCTTTTAACTCTTTCCTTACAATGAAGAAATAATGCACGACATCACCCTTCGTGTTTTAAAACCCTTTCTCACCCAAACAACAATCACAAATAAGGGGCAAGGGAATTAACAAATTTATAATGGAAATCCCGAAAAGGGAACACAATTAAATGATAAATCTCAGCAAGGGCATAACATCAACAATCTCAACATCCTGGTAAGGGAACAATTTAATAGCTCATTCTCTTCTTTCACTTTCATTTCATATCTCACTTTACCACTTGAGCCAATGCTCCAAAGGGTTCCATTATTCCATATACTTTCACAAGCTTTTCTCAACAATTAAGAATCATCACCAAGGTATTAGAATATAATGAGTTCAAGATATTCACAACTTAAATGACTCACGGTCATGTTAGATACCAACGTGTAGAAACTCGTCACCATGCCTACACATCGTACTCAACAATTACCACATAACAAATAAGACTCAACTCCTAATCCCTCAAGCTAGGGTTAAACCAAACACTTACCTCAATGCCTTGAACACAACTCAAGCCTCAACTATAACTTTACCCCATGATTCCACCTCCAATCCGCTCAAATCTAGTCACAAGTTACTTAATTATATTAATAAACACTAAATGAATCAACCCCAATACATGAAAATGAGTTTTCCAAAGTTTTACCCAAAAAGGTCGAAAATGCCCTCGGGCCACGCGGTCGAAACTCGAGGTTCGTACCATAACCCAGTTACCCATTCCCCCACGAACAAAAATATATAATTTGTTTTTAAATCGGACCCCAAATTGATATCCAAATCCCCAATTTTAGAAAAACCTAAGTTCTACCCAAAACACCCAATTTTACCCATGAAAATCCTTGATTTTAAGTTGAAAACATGTTAAATAATGTTAATGATTGAAAGAAATGAGTAAAAATCAACTTACAAATGATTTGGAAGAAGTCTTATTCTTGGAAAATCGACTAAGTGTGTTTGGGTTTTGAAAGAATGGTGAAAATGGTTCAAAATTCGACTAAGTATGAAAAATGTAGGTTGTAGATATGGGAAATGCGAACCCCGACCCTCAGATATGGGAATTGCGAGAAAATAGTTCGCATTTGCGAACACTGCCCAAAATCCTGGACCTTCACATTTGCGAGACCAGTATCGTATTTGTGACATATTGATCGCATTTGCGTTCACTGGCAACCTTGGGGTTTTCTCATTTGCAAAAAAATGCTCGCATTTGCGAGGGAATAAAGGTCCAGGCTATCCGCATTTGCGAGACAGCCTTCGCATTTGCGAGCTCTCTTTTGCGAGCCAGGCCATGTCAGTTCATACCAACAACCTTGAAGGTTCAAAAATGCAATCCGTGACCTATCTAAAACTCACCAGAGCCCTCGGGGCTAAAAACAAATATACGCACAACCTCAAAAACATCCTATGAACTTATTCGTGTGATCAACTCGCCAAAACAACATCATATAAATCGAATTAAGCCTCAAAATTCATGATTTATTTCCAATTTTCATAACACATAAAATTTCCATTTTAGGTCCGAAATACGTTAAACGACGTCCATTTCAACCAAACTTTACAGACATCTTAAATCATATATAAGACTTGTACCGGGCGCCGGAACCAAAATACGGGCCCGATACCATTGTCTTCTAATCAAATTTCATTTCCAACATCCTTAATTATTTCCAGAAATTAATTTCACATAAAAATTCATTTCTCGGGCTTGGGACCTCAGAATTTGATTCTGGGCATACGCCCATGTCCTATATTTTTCTACAGACCCTCCGGGACTGTCAAATCACTGGCCCGGGTCCGTTTACCTAAAATGTTGATCGAAGTCAAATTTACTCATTTTATTATCAAAACATAGCATTTTTCTTACAGAATTCATATTTAAGCTTTCCGGCTACGCGCCCGGACTGCGCACGCAATTCGAGGCAATGCTAAATGAGGTTTTCAATGCCTCGAAAGTAAAAAATAGGTAGGAAAATAGGTGATGACCCTTTGGTTCGTCACAATAGAATTGGCCCCGAGATATCCGTTGAAATTCTTGCTCTAAAAAGTGGTTCCTGCAGAAAAAATGGTAAATATCCTACTGGCATTCACGATGTGTGTGGTTTAATGGATTGTGGTATAGATTCTTTGGCATTTATACATGGAGCATTTCATTGGCTTGGTTTGTCACTATGTTATACTATGGTCTCATTTGATATTTCAAGTGAAGTATACGGAGAAATACCGTTGCTAGAGGGAATGTACAATATATTCAACCAACATTTCATCGAGCATGGCGTTTCAGTATTGGGAGGAATGTTATGCTTTTATTCTACATATCATAATTTTGGGCCGGGCACTTTTAAGTTGTGGGTAATGAAAGACTATGGTATCAAGGAATCTTGGACTCTATGGCTTACAATACAAGATACTAATCTTATTTATTCAGCCAGACCGAAATATATTGTTACGATCCAAAATCCACTAAGGGTCGTGGTGGTGCCGGGCACCGTTGTCAGGCAAGCCAACTAAAACACTTAATTAGATTCTTGTTTCAATTATCTTGAAAACACTTCTTTTATACGATTAAAACAATACTCAGTATATTCCACAGAAAGAATAATGAAATATTTAAACAACTTTAAAAATTCTGAATAAACCCAAGTACATCTCAGAACCCGATGTCACAAGTACGTGAGTAATTTCTAAGAAAGACAAACAAATTACAACAGCTGTCCAGAATACAATTGGACAGAAAATAAATAGAATCCTGAGAGAGACGATCTAGCTGCTGATTGCCTCGACGAAGTACAGATCACCTAGTCTCTGTATCAACCTTGCCGCTGTGCCACTAAGCCACTAGCCACACAACAAATTTGTGCAACAAAAATGCACAACAAGTGTAGTATGAGTACGAAAATAACATGTACTCAGCAAGTATGCCGTCTAATCTCGAAGAAGTAGAGACGGGAGGTCGACTTTAACACTTGCTAGTGGTCGAATGACAATATAATAACATGTGCGGAACTCATGGATTTATATAGAAGTTCTAACTCACAAGCAGGAAAACAAGTAAACACCTTTATCAATTATTAAGGCGTTTCAAGATTTACTTTTCAATATCTTTATCAATTTATATCAGGCCATGAAAAGGCAATATCAATATTTAATATTTCACGCAAGCAATGTAAGCATGCGCATATCATGCCGAGGTCGACGGCCCGCTCCAATAGAAATGTAAACTATGCACTACCGAGGGTCGAACGGCTCGAACCATAGATGCATCTATTACCCCGCTCGTGAACTATCCTGCGACGCGGTCAACATAAAATAAATAAATACCCTGCTCGCGAATCATACGTGTGACGCAGGTACACATCAAAATACATGCTCAAATAGCCAATTAGGAATTTATCGAGGAACATCTATCCAAATAAAACCAATTCTCTTTTAACAATTTAAGAAAATAAAATTTAATCCTTTTAGAAATTCATTTACTATCTCAATATGATTTAAGCAATTCAAGCGGTCAATAAGGTTACAGATATTCCAAATATAGCATGCTTTGGGTCCTAAACTACCCGGACAATAGCATAATAGTAGCTACGCATGGACTATCATCACCTTGTGTGTATGTATCCCCCACAAATAGGAGCACATAACCAATTAACTCACCCATGGGGACAATTCCCTCTTACATGGTTAGAAAGGAGACTCACCTCGCTCCAAAGATCCATAACCGGCATTTCACTCTTTTTCGAAGACTTAAATCGACGCACAATGCTCCAAAACTAGCCAATGATTTTACAAATTCATTAATATATACTTAATTACTCATTATAATCCAATTTATAGCAATTTCTAACCCCGATCGAAATTTGACAAAAATGCCATCGGGCCCACATGCCCAGATTTCAAAATTTTTCGAAGATAAACTTCACCCGTAACCTCACGGACTCAAATATATAATTTTCTCTCAATTTCATATCCAAAATGTTGGCCAAAATTCAAGAATATCAAATTTCTAGGTCATCCTCAAAACCCCAAATTTCCACTAATTTCCATTTTAAAATCCATATATAAACCTTGTACATACTCAAAACTAGTAGAAATCACTTATCTCATGCTTGGGGATGAAAAATGGAACTCCCATGTTGCTCCAAAATTGGCTCCCTTGGAAGAAATGAAGTGAAAATGAGCCAAAATCCGATTTTTAAAAGAACACTACCTAGGCGACCCTTCTATGCGACCGCAACCACTACTCTACGATCGCATAGGCAAACTATGTTGCCTCCAAAAATCCTCCTGTGCGATCGGATCACCAGCCCTGCAATCGCATAAGCCCCAACCTTCCTCCTTCGCGATCGCATAGGCCAAATTGCAGCGATCTCACTTTTGCTCTATGTGATCGCAATAAGGTATGCAATTGCATTGATGAACATCCTCGTGGCATTTGCACCGTGTTGTTAGGTATGCAGTCTTTGCCATTTGTACATGAGGCATTTCATTGGATCGCTATTTTGAAGAAGTTGAAGTGTTTCGTGGTGGTTTCGTTTAGTATTTCAAATGAAGTGTACGGAGAGATACCCTTGCCAAAGGAAATGTTAAGCTTGAAGGGTAACATGTGTATTAGCGTTTCAGTATTAGAAGGAATGCTTTGTATTTATTCTAATTCTACTCGTCAGAGGAACAAAACTGTTAAGTTATGGGTATTGAAAGAATATGGTATCGAGGAATCTTGGACTGGATTGTTAACTATAGAAGATCCTTGGATTTTTTTACCACGCCGAAATATAGGTTTACAGATGGTGAAGTGCTATTCTGGTGCCTTCTTTCTCAACATTCTGTGAGTGGGTTTAAGACACCGAATGGACCATTTGTATCATGGCCTCAATGTGATACCATTCAGGATGGATATGCTTTTACATAAAGTTTGATCTCTCCAAAATCACTTACTTATTAGTTTCTTATGTATGAATGCACTTTTTTTCCTGGTATCATGTTACAACCTCATATTCTTGTTGGTTTATCTATTGTTCACCCGTTTTTAAGGTTTGAAGATGTATTTAGTAAAGCTATTTTTTTGTGAGAAAAACATGAGAATCTCCTAACCATATTACTTGAGGAACAGACTGTAGGAGGTTTCTCAGCTTGTTTGAATGTGGGAAATTGAGAAGAGTGCAATGCTTCTAATATCTTTAGGGATCAAGTTTGTTCCTCTAATGTTCCCTAGCATGTCTTCCTGAGCCGATAGTCTATTGGAAACAACTTTTCTGCTCTATCGGGGTAGGGCTAAGGTCTGCGTGTGCATTACCCTCCTCAGATTCCACTTTGTGGGACTTTATTAGGTAGTAATTGTTGTTGTTATAATGTTCCCTAGCATAGTAATTGAAATTTGAAAAAAGAATAATTCGAATGTATTTTGTGGATAAAGTTACTATATCTCTAGTCTCATTATTTTTTAATCATATGCTGTGTACCTCATAATTTTGTTGGGATATCTATATCAGTAAATGCCTCTTAAAGATCATTATCAGGAATGCTAGAAAATATTATTAGTAATGTCTACTTTATAGCCACTCTCGTGGAGTCCCCTTCCCCTTATTTTATTTTTGAAAATTTTGATCGTTTTTTGTCACAATTTATCTCCAGCATAATTACTATTTGAAAATAAAATAGTAGGCGCCTTGACTATTACATTAGCTACCTCCTAACTCTGCTCATCAAATTATGCTTTATAACCAACCGCAATTTTTAAATTAAATCAGGGAAGAACATTGTGAAGCCGTCAAATGATGACCATTTAGTTTTTAAATTGTTGTTGGTTGGGAAATAGATGCTTGGTGTGGTAGACATTTTTCCAGGTTATGATTAACAACAATAAAGACAACATTATTCAATTTTCTCCACTTGAAATATTCAATTTTATTATTAGTTAGTAGATAGAAGAAATGAAAAAAATTGCAGGTTTATTTTTTATACTTATGGACATCCTCAGTAGTTTACCTGTGCGGTCCCTTCTTCAATTCAAATGTGTTTCAAAATTTTGGAATACATTAATGTCAAAATTTGCCTTGAATTTCTAATTTATTAGGACTTTCTTTCTTGAAGGAACGAAAATAGACTCCTAAAAGGCTTAAATCTCCTTAATATGTCTTATCCTTTTCTTGGTAGACAAGTTTTGCACATCCATAAATTAAGGATCTCTACTTCTCATAAGAGAAAATAAAAAAAATAACCATAATGTAGTCATTAAAGAATTTTGTTTAAGGGGAGATTTTTCTCTCGATAGTTTTTCTTTTTCTATCTTAGTTTTATCATATGTAGATCAATTGACCAAACTATTATAAACTATTATGCTTAGTTTAGTATACTTTTCTTTTGTCGTCTGATTTATCGTCCATCAAGCATTATATTATTAGTTTCCGCATGCAACATGTTATTTCGATCCCAACAGGAGCCTTCCTTTAAGATGAAGCATCTCAATCGTGCCAAGAATGACCAAGATTCTCAAAAATTTCTTTTTAGCCATATGTGCCCTAAGGATTATATATGTTCCATGTATTGTGTTCCTTTATCATCAGTTCAACCGGTTGAGGATGTAAAAAAACTTGAGTACCCTTCAAACCCTAATCCAAGGCAATGCACAATCCATTGTTATTGCGATGGCTTGGTTGTTATCGAGGTTCCTGATAATTTGGATAATGGGAGCTCCATACTTTTGTTGTGGAACCCCTCCACAAGAAAATCATTAGTGTAACAACCCGACTGGTCATTTTGTATTTTAGAACCTCATTTCCTTAAATAAAACTTTCCTTGCTTGCTTTAGCTAATTTATAACTTGCGGGGACGATTAGTTTGGGAGTTGGAAGAGTTTTGAGTAAAAATATGTTCATTTGCTTCTTTAAGATTTTCTTAAAAGATCAAGTTTGACTTCGGTCAAAATTTTGGGAAAACAGACCCGAACTCATGATTTGACAGCCTCGGAGAGCTCGTGCAAAAATATGGGACCTGGGTGTATGTTTGGAATCGAATTCCGAGGTCCCTAGCCCGAGTAATGAATTTTTATGTGAATTGTTAAATTGAAGTTTTAAGGAATTAAAGAAACTAAGTAATCATTGATTCCATAGGTATCGGGATCGGATTTTGGTTTCAAAGCTCGGTACAGGTCAGTAATGTTGTTTAAGACTAGCAGGTAAAATTTGGTATCAATCCGAGTAGTTTAAGGGCGTTTTGGCTCGTTAGGAGAGAATTAAGAACTTGAAGTTCAATAGTTGGATTCATTTGGTTTTAGGGGGTGATTCCAAGATTTAACATTGTTTTGATTATTCTGAGGGTTCGAGTAGGTCCGTCTCATGATTTCAGACTTGTCGGTATGTTCGGGCGGGGCTCGGGAGCCTCGAGCGTCGATCGGACGAGGCTCGAGTGAAGTTGAAATTTGGAAAATGGAGCTGAGTTGCTTCTTCTGTCATAACCGCATCTGTGGTTCTAGAACAGCAGAAGCGGAACCACAGATACGGTCAAACCATCACAGAAGCAGCCAAGGGCCAGGCCAAGGTAAGCCGCAGAAGCGGTTTTTGCAAAAGCGGTCATTTCACCACAGAAGCGGAATTCGCTGGGTAGTGAGTTCATTTAATTCGAATTCAAAGGCCATCTATTTCATTTCTACACCATACTTAGGCGATTTGGGGCCTTCCAAAGAGAGGATTTCAACTTAGCACTTCAAGGTAAGTTAATTCCATTCATTATTAGTTTAAATACATGTGTATTAAGTTGAGTAAACACTAAAAATTAGGCGTAATCAAAGGGGTTAGAGCTAGACCTAGGGTTTAAGTAAAATCAAGATTTTACCACGAAATTTTTTATGAAATGAACTAGAATTCATAAATTACTGATCCTTAGATTATAGAGAACAACTTTATTCGAAAAATCTGAGAATCCGGGCACGTGGGCTCGGGGTTGGAATTTAGGATACTTGTGGAAAGGGTTGGGAAATTACTTAGACAGCTTGAATTCGACCTTGTAAGCCTTTATTGACTATTTATTACTTTATTTAACTAGTTCGACTCCGAATTAAGGGCTTGAGCTTGTTCTTGATATTGGAAGTGCGCTTTGGAGCGAGGTGAGTCTCCTTTCTAACCTTGTAAGAGGGAATTGTCTCCATAGGATTAATAATTAAGAAACTGTTGCTAAATGCGGGGGCTACGCACGCGCTAGGTGACGAGAGTCCATACGTAGCTACTACTATATTAATTGTTCGGATAGTTTAGGACCCACACCATGCATATTTTATATTATCTTGTTAATACGAGCACCTAGGATATACTAGAGGCTTAATAAGGGAATAAGAACGAACTTGTATAATTATTGAAGTCTTGCATGGCGTTAATGTCTATTGATGTGCCTTGTGTGTATACTTGCTATTGCTTATCATTTGTGGATCGGGCCGATTGCCTCAGTATGAATAGATGCATCTATAGGCACGCCGTCGAACCTCAGCAAGTGCACAGTTTATTTCTGTTGGATCGGGCCATCGCCTCGGCATATTTGCGCATGCTATTTTTGCTTGCCTTAGTGTTTTTAAATATTGATAGCGCCTTTCATGGCCTATCATAAATTTATAAATATAACAAACGTAAATGGTTAGCTGGAAATATAGTGGAGAGTAGGACTTTTATGCCTTGTTATAAACTATTGCTTATTAGTGATTCTTCATGGTTTGTATAATACCTTGATATATTATTCGACCCTAGCTAGTGTCAAGTTGACCTCTCATCTCTACTTCTTTGAGATTAGACGGGATACTCACTAAGTACATATTGTTTATGTACTCATACTATGCTTCTGTACTTAATTGTACAGGATCTGAGGCAGATACATCTGGTATAAGAGAACTAGGTTCACGTAGGTCTCACGAGTTATGGGCAAACCTAATAGAGTCTTGTTGATCGGTACGGAGATGTCTGTATTTATCTTCGAGAGGCTATTGGATATTAGGAAGGACTACTCTTTATTCATTTCATGTCATGCCGTGCTTAGTGTACTAAATTTCCCTCTTGTATTCTCTCACAGATGGTGAGAACTCGCACCGCTAACGTTCCGGACCCGGTAGAAGCTGTTCCTCCCGTTGCTCGAGGCTGAGGTAGAGGTCGGGGGAGGGCACCAACCCATGGTAGGGGATGAGGGCATCCCAGAGCCATTCTAGTTGAACCATCGACAGATCTTGTGGAGGATCCTATTATTGAGGAGCAGGGCGAGGTGCCCGCAACTGAGCCTACCCTGGTGGATTTCATGACAGCACCGGCATTTCAGGAGGTCATGGGCTGCATGCTACGGTTCATGGACACTATGACTCAGGCTGGTTTATTTCCAGCAGACCCAGCTACTTCACAGGCAGGAGGGGGAGCCCAGACCCCCACTGCTCAGGCCCCAGGTCATGTAGCTGCAGTATATCAGACTCCGGGTGCACTACCCGCATATGGGGCTCAACCAGTTGCTGCAGTGGCACCCCAACCCAGGCCAACTGTGGATGGTGATCCACAAAAGTTATTGGACAGATGGACTAGGATTCATCCTTCGGTCTTCGGGGGAGAGCGTCATGAGGATGCCCAGGAATTCATTGACAAGTGCAGGGACACACTGCACAACATGAGGATATTGGAATCGCATGGAGTTGACTTCACTATTTTTCAGCTCGAGGGCAGGGCCCGTAGATGGTGGCAGTCCTACATTTTTGGCAGGCCAGCGGGTTCTCCTTCCAATGCTTGGAGTCAGTTTGTGTAGTTATTCTTTGATAGATATATTTTTCCCTCTGAGAGGGAGGAGCTGCGGTACCAGTTTGAGCAGCTCGAGCTGGGTCAGATGTCTGTGACTGACTATAAGGCGAGGTTTTATGAGTTGTCTCACCGTGCACTCATGATACTTCCTACGGATGCAGAGACAGTGCAGAGGTTTGTCGCTGGATTACAGCCCGGGATTCGATTTGGTATGGCTCGAGAGGTAGAGATGGGCATAGAGTATCATCTAGTGGCCGAGATTGCTAATCGGATTGAATGATATTGCTAGAGGGGTAGAGAGTAGATACAGCAGGATAAGAGAGCTCGGTTCTCCGACGGGTTCAGAGGTGCCCTAGCTAGGGGCAGAGGTCAGTTTGGGAAGGGCCAGCCTAGTAGGCTACCAGTTTCAGCACCACCTCCTACCCGGGAGGCTCCAGCACGCCCCTATTTCAGTGTTATGCTAGAGAATTCCTACCGCCCCGCCAGCAATTCAGGGTTCCTCTAGTAGGTATTGAGGTTCCCTAGGTCCTTCTGATTCTTATCTCAGTGCCATGCTGGAGATTTCATGTCATCCACCAGCTATGCAGGCTTCTTCCAGCGGGTCTATGGGTTATCAGGGTCAGTCATCAGGGCAGCAGGCCGCCGCACCGCGCTGTTGTTTTAAATGCGGATATCCCGATCACATGAGGAGATACTGCCCCAGACTTCAGGGCAAGGCAGTGCAGCAGGGTCAGCATCCCATGAATTCAGCACCGGCTGCCCAGATACCTAGAGGTGGAGGGCAGACGGGTAGAGGTCGTCCTAGAGGTGGAGGCCAGGCAGGGAGAGGTCAGCCAGCTACTAATCAATCGGGTGGAGGCCAGACAGCCGGCGCCCCAGCTAGATCCTATGCTCTTCTGGCCAAGCCAGATGCATTGGCCTCAAATACCGTTATCACATGTATTATTTCCGTCAGTGGTAGAGATGCTTCGATATTATTTGATTCGGGGTCTAGTTACTCATATGTATCATCTCTGTTTGCTTGTTTCCTGGTTATTTCTCATGATCCTTTGGGCACTCCTATGGGTGATTCTGTGGTTGTGCATCAGATCTACCGGTCTTGTGTGGTCACTTTCTCTGGTTTCGATACTAGAGAAGATCTTATGTTGTTGATATGATTGATTTTGAGGTCATCCTGGGTACGGATTGGTTATCTCCATATCATGCCGTCCTTGATTTCCATGCCAAGATTTTTTCACTGGTGATACCAGGATCGCCGAGATTAGAGTGGAAGGGTTCTACAGTTGATACGCCTAGCAGGGTTATTTCTTTCCTGAAGGCTCGACATATGGTCGAGAAGGGGTGTTTGGCATATATAGCTTATGTTCGAGACGTCACCGTAAAGTATCCGATGATTTATTCAGTGCCAGTAGTCTGAGAGTTCACTGATGTTTTTCCTTCTGATCTTCCTGGCATGCCATCGGATCGTGATATTGATTTCTGTATCGATTTGGCTCCAGGCACTCAGCCTATCTCTATTCCACCGTACCATATGGCTTATAAGGAGTTAAAGGAGTTGAAGGAGCAGCTCGAGAAGTTGTTGGCAAAGGGGTTTGTTAGGCCCAGTGTGTCGCCATGGGGTGCACCAGCGTTCTTTGTGAAGAAAAACGATGGGACTATGCGGATGTACATTGATTACCGCCAGTTAAATAAAGTCACCGTCAAGAACAAGTATCCATTTCCTCGTATCGATGATTTGTTCAACCAGTTGTAGGGTGCTAGGGTATTCTCTAAGATTGACTTGAGGTCAAGGTATCATCAGCTGAAGATTCGTGACTCAGATGTTCCTAAGACTACATTTCGGACTAGATATGGACACTATGAGTTCCTAGTGATGTCCTTCGGCTTTATGGATCTGATGAATCGGGTATTCAGGCCTTATATTGATTCCTTTGTTATTGTCTTCATTGACGACATCTTGATATACTCAAGTAGCCTGGGGGAGCACGAGCAGCATTTGAGAGTAGTGCTTCAGACTTAGTGGGAGCAGAAGCTATATGCCAAGTTCTCCAAGTGTGAGTTCTGGCTAGAGTAAGTGGTATTCTTGGGGCATGCTGTATCTGGAGAGGGTATTAAGGTAGATTCTAAGAAGATTGAGGCAGTTCAGAATAGGCCACATCCTACTTTAGTGACTGAGATCAGGAGTTTCCTGGGGTTAGCGGGCTATTACCGGCGATTTGTGCAGGGTTTTCCATCTATTGCATCCCCCTTTACTAGATTGACCCTGAAGGGTGCTCCATTCCATTGGCCCGATGATTGTGAGTAAAGCTTCCAGAAGCTCAAGACGGCTTTAACTACGGTACCGATTCTTGTATTGCCATCTGGATCAGAGATATATATGGTATATTGTGATGCTTCATGCGTTGGCTTGGGATGTGTACTGATGTAGGAGCGACGAGTTATTGCATATGCTTCCCGTAAGCTAAAGGTTCATGAGAAGAATTACCCTATGCATGATCTAGAGTTGGCAGTGATTGTTCATGTTCTTAAGATATGGAGGCATTATTTGTATGGGGTGTCATGTGAGGTCTACACCGATTATCGTAATTTGCAGCATTTGTTCAAGCAGAGGGACCTTAATTTGAGGCAGCGTAGGTGGCTTGAGTTACTAAAGGATTATGACATTACCATCCTTTATCATCCGGGCAAGGCGAATGTGGTCGCGGATTCCTTGAGCAGAAAGGCGGAGAGCATGGGTAGCTTAACATTCATTCCAGTAGAGGAGAGGCCCCTAGCTTTGGACGTTCACTCCTTGGCTAACAGAATTGTGAGGTTGGACATTTCAGACCCCAGCCGAGTTCTAGCGTGTGTGTTCGCTCAGTCTTCATTATTGGGGAAGATCAAGGCCCGGCAGTTTGATCATCCACATTTGGTAGTTCTCAGAGAGACGGTACTTTAGGGAGGTACCAAGGAGGTTTCCCTTGGCGAGGATGGTGTGTTGTGGCTTCAGGGCCGTCTATGTGTTCTTAATGTTGATGGTTTGAGAGAGAGGATTATAGATGAGGCCCATAGTTCGAGGTATTCCATTCATCCGGGTCCCACAAAGATGTATCGTGACTTGAGCAGCATTATTAGTAGCGGAGAATGAAAAAGGACACCGTGGAGTATCTAGCTAGATGTTTGAATTGCTAGCAGGTTAAGTATGAGCACCAGAGTTTGGGTGGCCTATTTCAGCATATGCCTATTCCTGAGTGGAAGTGGGAGCGCATCACCATGGATTTCGTAGTTGGATTGCCACGGACTTTGTGGAAGGTTGATTCAGTGTGGGTCATTGTGGACAGGTTGACCAAGTCGGCTCACTTCATTCCAGTGGCAACCACTTACATAGCGGAGAGATATGCTTAGATCTATATTCGGGAGATAGTCCAATTGCATGGTGTGCCAGTTTCTATCATATCAGACATAGACCCTCAGTTAACTTCCTATTTCTGGAGAGCCGTTTAGAGTGAGTTGGGGGACCCGCATAGAGCTTAGCACAACATTTCATCCTCAGACGGACGGGCAGTCGGAGCGGACAATTCAGATTTTAGAGGATATGCTTAGAGCATGTGTGATTGACTTTGGAGGGCAGTGGGATCAGTTCTTGCCTTTAGCAGAGTTTGCATATAACAATAGCTATCAGTCCAGCATAGAGATGGCTCCGTACGAGGCTTTGTATGGTCGACGTTGTCGTTCTCCCATCGGGTGGTTTGAGCCTGGTGAGGCTAGATTGCTTGGTACAAATTTGGTACAGGATGCCTTGGATAAGGTAAAGTTGATTCAGGAGAGGCTCCGCATAGCTCAGTCCAGACAGAAGAGTTACGCGGATTAGAAGGCGCGTGATGTATCATTCATGATAGGTGAGCAGGTTCTCTTGAAAGTCTCGCCAATGAAGGGCATTATGAGGTTCGGGAAGAAAGGCAAGTTGAGACCAAGGTTTATTGGTCCCTTTGAGGTATTGAGGCGAGTTGGGGAGGTTGCCTATGAGCTTGCTTTACCTCCTAGTTTATCGGTAGTTCATCCAGTTTTCCATGTTTCGATGCTTTGAAAGTATCATGCCGACTTTTCCTACGTGTTGGATTTCAGTACCATTCAATTAGATAAGAGTTTGGGGCACGAGGAGGAGCCAGTTTCCATTACTGATAGACATGATCGCCAGTTGAGATCCAAGAGGATTTCTGCAGTGAGGGTCCAGTGGAGGGGCCAACCAGTTGAGGAGGCAACTTGGGAGTCCGAGGAGGACATGCAGAGCAGATATCCCCATTTATTCAATAGTCCAAGTACTTTTCTACGTCCGTTCGAGGACGAATGTTTGTTTAAGAGATGGAGAATGTAACAACTCGACTGGTCGTTTTTCATTTTAGAACCCTGTTCCCTTAAATAAAACTTCCCGCGCTTGATTTAGCTAATTTATAACTTGCGGGGACGATTGGTTAGGGAATTGGAAAAGTTTTGAGTAAAAATATGTCCATTTGCTTCTTTAAGATTTTCTTAAAAGACCAAGTTTGACTTCGGTTAACATTTTGGGAAAACGGACCCGTACTCGTGATTTGATGGCCTCAGAGGGCCTGTGGAAAAATATAGTACCTGGGCGTATGTCCGGAATTGAATTTCGAGGTCCCTAGCCCGAGTAATGAATTTTTATGTGAAATTGTTAAATTGAAGTTTTAAGGAATTAAGAAACTAAGTAACTATTGATTCCATAGGTATCGGGCTCAGATTTTGGTTCCAAAGTGGTACAGGTCCGTAATGTTGTTTAAGACTAGCCTGTAAAATTTGGTGTCAATCCGAGTAGTTTAAGGGCATTTTGGCTCGTTAGGAGAGAATTAAGAACTTGAAGTTCAATAGTTTGATTCATTTGGTTTTAGGGGGTGATTCCATGATTTAGCGTTGTTTTGAGTGTTCAGAGAGTTCGATTAGGTTCGTCTCGTGATTTCAGACTTGTCGGTATGTTCGGGCGGGGCTTGGGAGCCCTGAGCGTCGATCGAACGAGGCTCGAGTGAAGTTGAAATTTGGAAAAGAGAGCTGAGTTGCTTCTTCTATCATAACCGTATTTGCAGTTCTAGAACCGCAGAAGCGGGATCGCAGATGCGGTCAAACCATCGCAAAAGCGGCCAAGGCCCAGGCCAAGGGAAACTGTAGAAGTGGCCCAAAAACTACAGAAGCGGTTCCGCTTAAGCAATCCCTAGATCGCAGAAGCGGTCCAGTCTCCTTAGGCACACACCGCAGAAGCAGCCCAGTTTCCACTGAGGCGGTTCCGCAGAAGCGGGACCCAGACCACAGAAGCGGTCCAAGCATTTTGGGCCAGGTTCGTAGAAGCGATACTAAATCCGCAGAAGCAGTTTTCGCAGAAGCGGTCAGTTCACCGCAGAAGCGGAAATCACTGGGCAGTGAGTTCATTTAATTCGAACTCAAAGGCCATGTATTTTATTTCTATACCACACTTAGGCGGTTTGGGGGCTTCCAAAGAGAGGATTTCAACTTAGTACTTCAAGGTAAGTTAATTCCATTCATTATTAGTTTAAATACATGTGTATTAAGTTGATTAAACACTAAAAATTAGGTAAAATCAAAGGGGTTAGAGCTAGACCTAGGGTTTAAGTAAAATCAAGATTTAACCACGAAATTTGTTATGAAATGAACTAGAATTCATATATTATTAATCCTTAGGTTATAGGGAAAAACTTTCTTCGAAAAATCTTAGAATCCGGGCACGTGGGCCCGGTGTCGGAATTTAGGAAACTCTTGGAAAGGGTTGGAAAATTACTTAGATAGTTTGAATTTGACCTTGTAAGCCTTTATTGACTAGTTCTTACTTTATTTAACTAGTTTGTGATCGTTTGGCTCTGAATTGAGGTCTTAAAGGTCACCACAGCTAGTTCTTTTGACCTTAACAAAGCAGAAAAAGAACTAGGTGGGAAATGGGTCATGAAAATTAGTACTTCCCCCTCTAGAATTTCCACCAGGGGATGATTCTCGTTTGGGGTTGGGTTATGACTCAACAGTGGTGAGTATAAGATCCTTCATATTCGGGATGGCTTAGGTGGTTGCAAATTACCTAGTGAAATTCTCGCGCTAAAAGGTGGCTCCTGGAGAAGCATTGATAAACATTCTCGTGGCATTTGCACTGTGTTGTTAGGTATTCAGTCTTTGGCATTTGTACATGAGGCATTTCATTGGATTGCTATTTTGAAAAAGTGTTTCGTGATGGTTTCATTTAGTATTTCAAATGAAGTTTACGGATAGATACCCTTGCCAAAGGAAATGTTAAGCTTGAAGGAACACGTCTATTGGCATTTCAGTGTTAGAAGGAATGCTTTGTATATGTTCTAATTCTACTCATCAGAGGAATGAAACTTTTAAGTTATGGTTATTGAAAGAATATGGTGTCGAGGATTCTTGGACTGGATTGTTAACTATAGAAGATCCTTTGATTTGTAATACCGTATCGAAATATCGGTTTGCGGATGGTGAAGTGCTATTCCGGTGCCTTCTTTCTCAACATTCTGGGAGTGGGTTTAGGACACCCAATGGACCATTTGTATCATGGCCTCGATGTGATACCATTCAGAATGGATATGCTTTTACAGAAACCTTGATCTATCCAAAATCGCTTTCTTATTAATTTCTTATGTATGATCGATGCACTTTTTCATTTTTCCCCTAGTTATCATGTTACAACCTCATATTCTTATTAGTTTATCTATTGTTCACCCGTTTTTAAGGTTTCAAGATGTATTTACTAAAGCTGCTTTTTTTGTAAGAAAAACAAGAGTCTCCTAACCATATTACTTCTTCACTGTGGGAAATTGAGAAGAGTGCAATGCTTCTAATATCATCAGGTCTCAAATTTGTTCCTCCAATGCTCCCTAGCATAGTAATTGAATTTTGAATAAAAAGATAATTTGAATGTATTTTGTGGATTAAGTTACTATATCTCTAGTCTTATTATTTTCCTTTAAGATATTTGCCATAGCCATGTACCTCATAACAGTGATTAATAATTGTAGTCCTTGCCCTCTTTATAAATGCCTCTTAATTATGTAGACTTTAACATAATATAGCCGCCTCCAAAATATTAGTCGAAAAAAAAGTTTAGCCACATATTTTGTCTACTTTAGCATATTTGTTTTCCTCGTCAAAGGCGTGCACTCTCCTTCCTCTTATTTTCTTTTCAAATTTGTCCCTCATTTTCACAATTTATGCAAAACAATGTTTCCACATTTTTCATTCAACTAAATATAATCATTGAACATTGAGATTTTGATCTACTAAACTTTGGGATATCTATACGCATAGAATTCACTTTGCAGAATATTGCAGATAAACATAGAACGATACTCATGCATCAAGATACAACAACAATCATTCATTAGTGCAAAACTAATAGACTATAAATGAACGGTCCATTTCTGACTTATTAAAAGAAATTAATGACCCATCTGTGCGATTGGTGTGATTAATGACCTATCTGGCCCTTCCACCTTTTATGCCAACAGTTGAATGGGTAATATTCCCTGTGTTAGGATGTGGACAAGTTCGAATTATGATATTCTGGTAGGGTGGGGGCAGTAACGGATAGGTATCTAGGTTGATAAGGACCTCCCTGAAGTATTGGTGGAGGTTAGAAGGGTGAATTACATGCTGATGACTATTAAGCTAGTTGTTGGAAGTTTTACTTTGAACATAATCAGTGCGTACACACTCCAAGTAGGCTTGTATGAGGAAGTGAAGAGGCGTTTCTGGTAGGATTTGGATGAGATGGCGCGTGGTATCCCCCATAGGAGTTGTTTTTCATAGGAGAAGATTTCAACGACCATATTGGAGCGACGTCTGGGGGTATGATGATGTGGATGGTGGATTTGGTTTTGGAGATAGAAACAGAGGAGGAATGTCTCTGCTAGACTTTGCTAGAGCATTTGATTTGGTAATAACAAACTCGAGTTTCCCGGAGTAGAGGGAGAACTTGGTCACCTTTCGGAATTCGGTGGCCGAGACGTAGATTGATTATTTACTCTGCAGGAAGTCCGATAGAGGTCTTTACATGGATTGCAAGGTCATCCTGAGTGAGAACCTCTCGACCCTTCATAGGGTCATGGTAATGGACCTTGAAATCACGAGGAAGAGAAGGGCGATGTTGTAACAACCCGGTCAGCCGTTCTGAGAGTTATAGCCCCATTTCTCCTATTTTTGTTTCTTTATGTGTTGTTCAGAATTGTAGAGTTGTATCGACTTGGTATGTCTGGATTTGGAGTAGTTTTGTATGAAATGAACACTTAGTCTCTTAGTTAGAAAGCTAAGTTAGAAAAGTCAATTAGATGTTGACTTATGAGTAAACGAATTCGGATTTGAATTTTTATGATTCGGTTAGCTTCGTTGGGTGATTTTAGACTTAGGAGTATTTCCAGAATGTAATTTGGATGTCCGTCGTAGAATTAAGCTTGAATTGGCAAAAGTTGGATGTTTAAAAGTTCTTAGGCTTGAATTCGAGGTTGATTTAGTGTTTTCGTGTTCTTTTGGGTCTTTCGAAGGATCGACTAAGTTCGTGAAGTGATATATTATTTGTTGGAATTATTAATAGAGGACCCAAGGGCCTCAGGTGAGTTTCGGATAAGTTAGGGTTGTGTTGCGCTCAATTTTCTTATGTTTTGACGCCATTTCTTTAAGCATAAATGATATCATATTAAATAAATTAGCTCCGATTTCTTTTTTATTGAAGCATTAGATCAGTATCATAATTACGTACCCATAGCACAAAGAATGATCGAATTTGAACATCGTATGAGGATTGTAGGGTCATTTTACTAAATATTAGGTTGACAGATTTTTCAGAGTAATTACGAAATTGCTACTAGCAGCGTATTTAAAAATCTGCACTATTTGCAAATATTAAAACCTACATATCTCATTCATTATAAGGTCAAATTGAATGATTCAAAAGCCTAACATGACTAGAATTTTATAAGGAATCCATTAGAGGCATAAAATACGAGTTTTGGAATCATTGGGTAGGAAAAACAAGGCAGAATAACTGGCAGAAAAATATATAAAACTAGGGTTTGTTCATTCGGTCCTATTTTGAGTTGGGGAGCTTGGATTTGGGTGATTTTGGAGGCAATTTTCACCATATGGATTGGGGTACGTGTTTTCTACTCGGTTTTGATTATATTTTATAAATCCATCATCGTTTTTGGGACTTGATTGATGATTTCAAAGTGAAATTGAGGGAGTTAGGGTTTGAGTTTTGGAGAGTTGTAAGTGATTGAGGGACCAATCGGAGTCCAATTTTGAATAATTTTATATGGTTAGACTCGGTAGAGAATGAGGTTTATGATTTTTCCATTTTTCACTGATTCAAAGACGTGGGCCCGGGGGGGGGGGGTATTTTGGCCGATTTCGGATTTTTGGCCTATTTTTGTAGTTTTTATTGTGGAATTCGATTCTTTAGACTATGTTGATAGTATTATTCTGATTATGGATAGATTGAGAGCTTTTGGAGATCGAGTCCAGAGACGAGGGCATCCCGGAGTATGATTTTATGCGGTTGAGGTAAGTAACAGTTCTAACTCTGGCTTTGGGGGTATAAAACCGGAGAATTTAATATCATGTGATTGTTTGGAGGTGATACCCATTCTAGGTGATGGGCGTGTGGGTGTATACCTTGAGGGATTGAGACTTGATCCGTCCCGTGAGGTTGCGAGGCTTAGTTTCTATTATCTATGATTATGTGTTTACTTGTTGTTGAACTTGTTTTCCTTCATGTTAAAGATCATGCTCAGGCTTTATTCATGCTCACATTATTTTTACTCAGTCATAGAAATTATTTTATATGTTTACCTTAGTCTATATTATTTGCTAATATATTGTGATACTTGATGTGGGCTGTGTCTCCTTATTTGTTGATGATAGTGAGGCTAGTAGGGTATATGATTGAGTAAGACTAAAGGCCTGATTGTGAGGATATTAATACCATAGCACGTGAGTTTTCCGCGTAGCATCTGAGTCAACCGTGCGGGTTCAGGTATTTATACCATAGCGCATGAGTTGTCCGCGTAGGACGTTAGGTGACTGTGCGGATTCAGATATTGATATAATGGCATGGTTGTGAGGATATTTATACCATAGCGCATGAGTTATCCGCGTAGCACTTGAGTTGACCGTGCGGGTCCAGGTATTTATACCATAGCGCGTAAGTTGTTCGCGTAACACATAAGTTGACCGGGCGGATCCATGTATTTATATGGTAGCACGTGAGTTGTTCGTGCTTAGCGCTTGGGCTTTGGGAGCCCCTCCGGAGTCTGTACACACCCCTAGTGAGTGCAGAGTGTTGAGTGTATTGAGTATTGAGTGTTGAGTGCGAGTGCTGAGTGATGGAGTGACATTGCTGTGAGGTTGCATTTACTTTTCTTGTTGTTGCATTTACCTGTTAACTTGTTTGTGGTATTTGTTGCTTTTATGGAATTTACCTGTTTACTCATGTTTATTGTAAATTATGAAAATAAATAATTGGACAATTTCCTTAGCTCGTCACTACTGCTCAGTTCCTTAGTTATTGCTGTTACTACTGAGGTTGTTGTACTCATACTACACCGTGCACTTTATGTGCAGATCCAGGTGAGTTAGAGCGCGGTGATCGCTGTGAGCACATAATTTTTGCCTCGCTTAAATTACTCCTACAGACTCCTTAGATTTAGGATTTTCCTCTTATTATTTAATTTTTAGGATTTAATTGCGTAATTTTGTGTGAATTTTTATTTGTGTACACACTTCTAGTTCTAAATAATTCATAAAGATACAAAAATATTGCATGGGCATTTAGGATTTAATTTTACATATCTTTAGACCAATTAGTAGTTAGGCTTGTAACAAAATACAAAAATCATAAAGAAAACTTTGATTTATTTTATTTGGTTTTAATTTTAGTTTTTTGGTTTATTAGTTTCTTTTAAATTGGTATTAGTTTAATTATAGCTTAATTAGGTAGGTTGAATTAATTTTTAGGTTTAATTTTTAATTGAAAAAAGAAAGAAAAAGAGAAAAACAAATAAAAGAAAAAGAATTAAATGAAATGGAAATTAAAACAAAAAAAGAGAAAAGCTGGCCCATTTAGTACTGGGCTAGTATTAAAAATAATCTACCAGCCCAAGCCAAACCCCCTTTGAACTGCTTAACCAGCCCATGCCCTAGCCCAAATTCTACCCGGTCCAGCACAATAAATCCCAAACGCCGTCGTTTCCGCTCCTCAGTTGATCTCAACCATCAAGGTTGATGGATCTAAAGGTTGAGCACTGAGGAGCCCTTAATATATAATTGTCCTAACGTCCCCTACCCCCCATCATGCTCCTCTCACACCAAACATAGAAACCCTAATCCCTCATTGAGCCACCATCAGCCACCGGCCGGAAATCGCCTCCGCCGGCGGTGATCCTCCATTCGCCCTCAAAATTTCACTAAGGACTCCTCTCACCCTCCTCATACTTATACCACCACTGATCTCCCTCAATTTTGACTGGAAAGCCCCAAAAATCCATACCCTAGGACGCCGCCCTTGATTTCCTCCGCTGTGCACGGCGGCACCTCACCCAATCTCCACTAAAATCACACCATTGACTCACCCTGACCCCCTCTCCCAACTCTCAAACTAGATTCCCTCAAATCCAACTGAAATCCCTCGAATCCTAGATCTAGGGTTCATATTCAAAGTCCAAGTTGAAGTCCAGGCTGTGCAGAGGTTTCTCAGTTGTTCCGTTGGTTCTCAAATGATGTTATTTTCTTGTTCTTGGCAAAGAATAAGCAGATAACATAATTTGGGAATTAAACGTGAAAGTCATTCAAATTAGAGGCCTGAATCAGTAAGTTTTGTCTTATTTCTTTATTTGTTTTTCTCTTTACATCTCATGTTCTTTTCTCCGCGTAGTTGAATTTTCTTGTGATTGAAATCGGCTTCCCCTTCATGTTTAGTTCTTCTTCATGTTTAATCAATCTACGCCTTGATTTTTATTTGCCAGTTATTAGATTCTTTTGTTAAGTTTTTAGTTTCTTCTCCTCTGTTCGTACTAATTACATGATTCTGTGTTTTGATTAATTTTTGTTTATTTCTTAATTTTCTGTCGACTAATAATTGATAATAGTAGGCTTCGATTCTGATTTTAGTAATTCATTCAAGTTTATAATTAGGTTTAGTTGGATTGGTAGTTCAATTTTTGGGGTCTGGTTATAATTGGAGCTCATTTTGGTTATTGCTGAATAATTCAAGCCCATGTAATTAACCATGGTCATCTTTGACCAAGTTCAAAGGGCTGGAAGTTAGTCTAATCTAAGTTAGTAATTCAGGGGTGAAGTCAAGGGTAATTAGGGTATTTCAATTAGGGAATCCTGCAGTAACTAAGAGTATAACCCCCTAGAACCTTCTAGATTGGGGTTCCAATTAAAATTTCAGGAAATTGAGTGGTGTAACTTGGGTAACAAGTCAGTCCTTTAAAGACTTTAAGCTAAAAAGCCGAAAATAAAAAGGGGGCTAGGGTGTAAAGTAAAAGTCTGAAAATTGCCCTAATTTTGCCTATGAAAGGCAGTACCACTGCCTTGCAAAATAAGTTTTTTAGAAGTCCAGAGATCTGAAATTTGAAATTCAAAAGTTTAGAGTCTAGAAATCTGAAAATTTGAAATCCAAGTTTAGAAGTTCAAAATTTTCAAAATCTGAAAGTTTGAAATCCTGAAAACTTACTGTTCCATTGAATTATCTGGGTTGATTTTGAGGTTTCCAAATTATAAATCAAATCTCTAGCTCACTCGAGGTTGAAAATGGCCTAAGTTTTCCTTGTGCTATTCGTAGTTGAGGTTCTAGAGGTTCCTGGGGGCTATTTAGAGTTAATTTTGGTCATTCAAGCTTGGTTTGATGCTTACTGGTGTTACTTGCCTGAAACTAATTCCTGGGCTGCTTGATACCATTTTCTGGGTTTGAAATTGATCTTAAGCAACTGCTGACTTTTGTTTACTATTGCTGACTCTTCCCTCTTCTTACATTTCCTTACATTTCCAGGTACATACCTCCTGAAATTCCCTATGTATTGCTGAAATTCTGAATTGAAGAAGGAAATAAAAATATTCGAAGATGTATTGCATTTTATGTAGTTACGTTTGTCTGCTTTGCACATAAAATACTATCTTGTTTAGTAAATCCTTGTATTTAGATGATAAGTTTTTTTTATTGCTTTAGAAGCTTTGTAATTGAACAGGACATTACTATTACCTGCATATAGACATACTTGAGTGGGTTTATTAATCATTTAGTTCGAAATTAGAAGTTTGTTATGATGTGTTATCATCCTGCTTGTGGTTTGAATGCTTGTGGTCATTTAAATGGACTGAGAATTTGTAATTTGTTTAAGCTTAGGAATTCAGTAGCCTCATTCGAATATCCGTAATTACATGTTATATACAATTTCGTTTAAAATCAATAGATTAATGAGTTTAAGGTTTACTTGTGAAATCAATGTCCAGTTAAAAATTGTGATATGTTAGTTTATTGGATCAGATTCATATGATATAATGCCTTAATTCTATTTTTTTGTATGTTTATGTAGGGCTTGAATCATGAATAGTCCATAGTTAAATGCGTTTGGGCCTCTTTGGGCCTGGATGTCAAATTGTCATGAGGCAGGGCTAGTGTTGGCCCAAATACAAGCCCCAAGTATGAGTTCTGACTTCAGTAGTGGATTGTTGAAGTTTGGGCTTGCCCTAATGGGTTTAGACCTGCTGGTCTTAATGTTATCTCTTTCCTATTAGGCTACTGGTTTATTGATGCTGGACTTAGCTTTCCTTATTTGAATAATTAGCATTGCCATAAATACTTGATAAGAATTTAGCAATAGTTTAAGGGGTAATTATCTTCACCTGTTAATTAGAAGAGGAATTAAATCATATTAAATAGCAATAATTCACGGGCCTTCTGAAGATTAGTCTAGTATCCTTTTAAAAATAAAATTGAGGTGCGTCGTGTCAAATGAAATCACAAATTGTGTGGCCCTCTTTAATTACTTCCATTAAAATACTTAGATTCGGGACATGCCATTTAGCAAATTTTCATGACCTCCCGCAAAGATATCAACACGATAGTTGCTTTAGGCTCATCTTTTAGTATTACCTTCTTAAGCTTGGGTGCGCATTTCATGTGACCCAAATCCAAATCCTAAAACGTTGAATAAAATGTGTTTCGGATCCGGGTGCATTTTATGTGACGTGATCCAAATACACATTTTAAACGACGTTCAATCTTCCTTAAAAATCAATCAAAAGTGGTAAATAATTTTAAATTAAACTATAGGATGAACATGTTTTAAAAATTAGATATTAGGCCAATTATGATAGTTTAAGCAACCGTGCTAGAACCACAGGATCCGGGGGTGCCTAACACCTTCCCCCGGGTCAACAGAATTCCTTAGTCAGAATCTCTGTTTCGCAGACTTCATTTGAAAAGTCGAAAATTTCCTCGATTTGGGATTCAAGATAAACCGGTAACTTGGGACACCAAAAGCCAAACCTAACCCAAGTGGCGACTCTGATCAAATAAATAATCCCATTTTGAATAATGTCACTTAAAGTGGAAAAAATCCCTTTATTATATCCTTCCAAGGGTGTAGTAAAAAAGAAGGTATGACAGCTCTGGCGACTCTGCTGGGGACACGAACACAGAATTTCGATTCATGCTTCAAGAATTCGAGCTTAGGATAACTGTTATATTTCGCTTGATCTGATTTTCCTACATGTTTCATGCTAATGAGCTAAATTCTTTACCGTTTTGATATTTGTTGAATTGTATATATAAACTACTACAAAACCCTTCCTCTCTCTGAGTCTTCTACATCATGGAGAAGGGTGCACTTCGTGTGACTTCTCTTCTGTTTAGAGTCTTATCCCATTTAGAACGAGGTTCGGACAAGTTGCTAAGCCGGCAGAGCTTCTATATCCCCGGTACGCTGACCCCCCCCCCAGCTCGAGTTGTCCGCTCGGGTAAGCCAAGTCTAGAACAATTATCCTAGGTTTTAAACCTAGTATAACAAAGCCTCATGCCGAATTCCTAGTAGGAATGTTTGTTTGTATCATGTGTATTTGACTTAGGGGACTCAACACAGGGGTTGGGTTCATCTAGGACAGGTTACCTAAAATGAAAAGACCATGCTGATGCATCTTACTTGCTACTTGTGCATTTATTTGCTCGGATTTGCATGTCGACTGGCGTGTGAATAATAGGAGAGAGTTGAAAAGAAAATAGCAATGCTAGGGTTAAGTGAAGGTAGTCACCTATTTAAAAAACCAATATCCAAGTAGTATTGAAACTCTGCCGAATTTTTGAGAAAATGAACAAGAACAAAAAGAAAAATGTTTTTCAAAAAATAGTTGGTTTTGTCAAATCAGCCCGAACTACGCCAGTTTGATTCCCACAGGATATGGGATACGTAGGAAACCCTTATCGGGTCCAACTTTCCTTTTTGCAAAAATAGCCCAAAAATAATTTTTTTTTTAGTTTTTGTCACAAATACGTCAGGTGATGCCATTCTTGTCTAAAATAAGCCGAATGTCTCTAAAAGGGCACCGGAAGGCTGTTTTGCAAGAACAACCACCTTGAGTCATTTTTAACGGATAGCGGGCATAGCCTTAAACTCTTTTTCCCCGAAGTGCTAAAAGGTCGTATCCGCAAAGCCGAAGTTTGTTTTTGAAATGAAAATTTTGAGAAAAAAATGATGTTGTTTTTCTTCTTTTAGGTTAAAATAAGTCTTTAAATCACCTTAATAAATGTGCAGGATGAGCACGAATGAAATTGAACCCTTCACGGTCCTTAAGGAGATCCCCTTGAAGCTCCATATGTCGTGGAATGATCTAGAAAAGGGCAGCAGAGAAACAGTGGTAAAAGTTCTTGGAGGCCTCGCCGGGTTATTGAACATCAAGCCAAGGTTGGACATAGTTGAAGCTGTAATACCTTTCTGGGACCCAACTCGTAATGTGTTCCGTTTCTATGACTTTGAGCTCACACCTATATTGGAGGAAGTTGTGGGTTATGTGGGCTTCAATGGAAATCTTAGAAGTCGATATCCGTTGGCACCAAGACCGGTATCTTCCCACAGGTTCCTGGACTTATTGAGTATTAGTCGGGATGTTCAGGACGGAAATCTATCGGAAAGGTATTGCACACTCCATTTCTTGTATCATCGATATGGCAACCCCCGAGGTTTTGAAGAGCCAAACACTGGTCTAACCCATGCCGGAAATAAAGACAAATGGGAGGCAAGGCGGGGTTTATCTCTCATGGTAGCTTTCTTGGGAGTTGTGGTCTTTTCACGGAAAAATAGGAACATAGAGATATAGGTCTTGTCGGAATGATCTATGTTTCAATCAAGAAAGACAACAGTACTATGGTTCCTCTAATTGTGTCCGAAATCTATCGAGCCTTGACTATTTGTCGAGAAGGGGGAAAGTTCTTCCACGGTTGCAATTTGTTACTATAGTTATGGATAAAAGAAAACCTTTGTCACCGGGTCAGGTACATGAATTATGGTTTGACCGGGTTGAGCTGCATCAAAGAATTTGAAACCCGGGTAGCTGGTATTGAATTCCCTACGGGTACTGAAACTTGGCTTGCACATCTGAGATCCTTGACTGCTGATAAGATTGAGTGGGCATTTGGATGGCTCCCTACCACCGAAGAAGTGTACATCTCAGCTAAAGTTTCTTATATCCTCTTGATGGGCATCTGAAGCATCCAACCCTCTGCTCCCTACACGGTCTTGCGACAACTAGGAAGATTTCAAACAGTCCACAATGATGAAGATCTGAGTAAACATGTCATTGAACTGGGCCCAAAAGCTACATTTAAAGAAGAGAAAATTCGTCAAGTATGGAATGAGTGTAGGTTTCTTGAACCTAAGACCATAGTGCGAGACCGAGCTAGAGGTGAAGTGGACCCTAAGTACATGGTTTGGTTCGGCAAAAAATTTAGATTCCTGAAAGGGCCGCAAAGAGACCACATGTCCAACAGTTTATCGATAGGGACTAGGTGCAATGGAATTGGTTAACTAAGGAGAATGAGTACAGAACCAAGATAAGCCAATTGGAAAGGCAAGTCATGGAGCTACAATTTGAAAAGGGTGTTCAAGCCGCCGCAGACAAGGGAGAAAAGAAGAAACTGGCCCAGGAAAATGAGGCCCTTAAAGCTTAGATCAGAAAGATGAAAATAGCTGCCAATAACCCTCGAGTGCCAAGAAGACCTGGAAAAGTCTGAAGATAAAATAGCAAAAATCCGGGCATAGTGGACAAAGAAAATAGAAGAACGAGCCCGATTTATGGAGCAGATGAAGAAAAATTATGAAGGGACCATCACTAGCATGAGAAGAAAGGTGACTACTCTTGAGGATGAGGCAGCCCGACGGGCTAAAGATTTCAAGGTTAATAGGGAGCATTGTTATAAGCTATTGGCCCAAATGGAGAAAGACATGCGGCAATTGCAAAATCAGCACTTTCAGGACTCCCAAGTGTTAGAGGCCCGAAACCAGCAGATAGGGCGGTTACTTCAGGAAAAAGACCAAATTAGAG
Source organism: Nicotiana glauca (assembly GCA_026770625.1). Lineage (NCBI taxonomy): Eukaryota > Viridiplantae > Streptophyta > Magnoliopsida > Solanales > Solanaceae > Nicotiana > Nicotiana glauca. The sequence goes on along the minus strand of MU718836.1, from coordinate 123,906 downwards.
AAAGGATTAGGGCCATCAATGACTATATCACCACGAAATGCCAAGCGTGCAAGGACATGACTCGTACCACCTTCTTTGATGCAGTGATGACTTTTGTCCATCAAGTTATGGGTGATTTGGGGTGACTACAATGGGGTCTTGCACATATGCTAGCGGCAAGGTCGAACGATGCCCCGCGGGCCCCAGTAGTTGAAGCTTTAATGTATTCCTGATCTTTCAAGCATCGAGTCTATATTTTGCTTTATTTTGAGTCTATTCGTAGTTTTGCTTTCCAAGAAAATGAGTAGTTAGCATCTTTAGTAATAGAAGTTTTATTAATGAAAATTGAAAATTCCCCACAAATTATTTCTTTACTTTTCGCATTTATCTTCAAGAACTACGCTTGGTCTGATTCATACGGGGTCATGATGCATAGGCAATCTCCATAGGATTCGACCATAACCCTAAGAGAAAAGAAAAGGAGGGAGGAAGGAAAATAAAAGGAAAAAAAGATAGGAAAAGAAACAAAAATCAAAAAAACCAAGAGAAAGAAACCATTGCAAAAAGCAAAGGCAAGAATGAAGGAAAAGAAAAGAGAGAAAGAAAAGAAAAATGAGAAAATGAGAGAAAAGGGCAAAAAGAAAGAGAAGCAAGGAAAAGAGAGTGAAAATCAAAGGAAGAAAGTGGGAAAGAATAAGAAAAAGTCGGGATGACGCATGTAACCGTTGCAAAATATGTAGAAACCCATTTAGCTGTATAGGTGAATCACACCCTAACGTGCGATTACCTATATGCCATCTATCTCAAACTAACTGTTTGCTGCTATCAAATTCCAGTCTAGGTTTTATAAAAACAGTTGTTGGTTTTTCGTGGTAAACTGGCCTCACATCCTTACTTCACCAGATCAAAGGGGAGCATAGAAATGTCTTCGGAAATGACCTTGCCAGCGATTCCCAACCCAGAGGATAGCCCAATCTCGGGCATCCCAGCCTCAAAGTCCGCAACAGTTGAGGAAAATAGGATCCTACATCTCCGGGTCATAGAAATGTGGGATGCGTGGGAAAATGGAAAAGAGCCGCCAAGCGCTATTCCCGGATTCCTCGAGTTGTTTCCTAGATCAGGGGTACCTCTAATATTCCCATCAGTCATCCAAACACCCCACTGGGACAACCCACCATATCGGCTCATTTTGTAGGAACACCTTCTGAGGTCCGCCTCCAGGTGTTCGTGTCCGGGACGACCTCCAATATCTTTACCGCTCCCCCGTGCTCAGCCACAACACAACCCGCATTACCAAGACCCATTTTTAATCATTCAGCCTTTACATTCGAAAATCCTATTTTCCAAGTAGAGCCTCCTCAGTACCCCACCTATACTTATTCTCATCCACCTCCATTTGAGTTCACAACGGGACAGGAAAAGACTCCCAAAACCGCGGAACATGAAGAAATGGCAAAGAGGATGAGAAGCCTGGAGTAAAGCCTCAAAAATATGGAGGGGCTGAGTGGGCAAAAAAGTTTGTCGTATATTGATTTGTGCATGTTTCCTCACATGCATTTGCTTATGGGATTCAAAACTCCGAAGTTTGAAAAATACGATGGGCATGGTGATCCTATTGCTCACGTTAAGAAATACTGCAATCAATTGCGCGGAGCAGGAGGAAAAGAAGAATTTCTCATGGCTTACTTTGGGGAAAGTTTGGTGGGTGTTGCCTCAGAGTGGTACATGGATCAGGATATCTCTCGTTGGCACATCTGGAACGACCTCGCAAGAGACTTTGTTAGACAGTTGCTGTACAATATAGACATCGCTCCAGACAGGAACTCACTGGCAAATCTGAAAAAAAAGTCTTCGGAGAGTTTTCGGGAATATGCAATAAAGTGGCATGAGCAGGCATCAAGAGTGAAGCCTCCAATGGACGAGGTTGAAATGGTCATGGTGTTTCTTCAAGCTCAAGAAGCTCATTATTTCCAAAATATGATGTCAGCTATGGGAAAACCGTTCGCAGAAGCTATTAAAAATGGTGAAATAGTGGAAAATGGATTGAAAAAGGCAGAATTCTGAGCCAATCAGCTATTAGGGCAACCTCCCAAGCCATTCAAGGCGGGTCTGGAGGAGTAACAAAGAGGAAGTAGAAATAAGAAACATCCATGGCGGCCTCGGGGGAAAGAAGACACCGCGCTTCTAGATCCATGTTCCCAGAAAGAACCCCTCAACATTATTACCTCACTATGACCTGGCCTATGCTCTTCAACTGTATGCGGTCATGAATGCTCAACCTTTTGTACGAACGCAGCAACAGGCCAATAGAAACCAAGCTCCGTTTCAAAGGAACGAGCCTCCTTACCAAAACCACTATAATCCCCGTCCTCCACAAAATAACCTCCGTCCTCGTGAACCACCCAGGAGGCCAAATTTTACCCCAATCGGTGAACCCTACTCCAGTCTATTTCCGAAGCTTGTGCAACTGGGCCTGCCGCAGCCCATACCTCCAAATAGGCAAAACCCAGAATCACCCTCCTATCAGCGGGGCGTCCGATGCGTTTGTCACTCAGGAGCTGAGGGGCATGATATAGAAAATTTTTGGACTTTGAAAAGAGTCATGGAAGACTTGATAGAACAAGGAAAGATAGTGCTAAGGGATGAAAATGTCCCCAACGTGACGAATAACCCACTGCCAGCCTACAACAATGGGCCAATAGTTGGAATGATTTGTGAAGATAGGGAATTTGACCCGGCAATAAAAGACATAATTTCTATTGCTGATGCGGAAAGAAAGTCAAAAAATTGCCCCGAAGCAAGACAAAGGGGAAAAGAAGAACAAAGTCACCAAGTCAGAACCAGAAAAGAAAGTTGAAACAGGAACAGAGGCAATGCTTCCCAAAGATGGAGTTCTTTATGTTCCGCGAGGCCGCAAAGAAAAACAGTTAATTTTGAACCCTTCAAAGAGATTTGAATTGAGAAAAGGAGCCCAGATGTACGTACCCAAAGGAGCTTATGTGGTGCGGAGGACAATTAAGCCTTCGAGGCTGAACGAGCCCGTGGTTATTGGACGCGTGCCACAGAAGCCTATGACAGATCCTGCTGCAGTGCCATGGAATTAGCATAAACAGTGGTCACATACAAGGGCAATGCGATCTCGGTGGCGCCTCAAGAAAATCACCCTGTTGAGAAATACTCCAACGTGGAAGAAGTAAATAACACCACCAAAAAGCGTTTCCCATCTAAGAAACTTGTAAGTGCCGAAGAAGCGGAAGCTTTCTTTCATAAGATGAAGATGGCGGACTATGAAGTGGTTGATCAACTTCGGAAGATTCCTGAACAAGTATCCTTGCTATCATTGCTGATGAAATCCCCCGAACACTAGAAGGTTTTAATGAAGACCCTCAATGAATCATACGTGCCAGCTGAAATTTGGTGGAACAGTTAGAAAGAATGAAGGAAATATTTTTCGCTATCAATCAGGTTTCATTCAGCAATAACGACATGCCTCCAGAAGGAGTTGCTCACAACAAAGCCTTGCACTTAACTGTCAAATGTGAGGGATACTATGTGAAGAGGGTCATGGTAGACGGAGGTTCTGGAGTAGACATTTGCCCACTCTTTACACTCCAGCGTATGGAAATTGGAACTGGAAGGATTCGTCCCAACAATGTCTGTGTGCGAGCTTTCGATGGTATTAAAAGGGACATGATTAGAGAGACCGATCTAATTCTGACCATTGGCCCAGTAGACTTTGAGGTGACCTTCCAGGTTCTAGATATGGACACATCCTACAACTTTCTTCTGGGAAGGCCATGGATCCACGCAGTAGGGGTTGTACCCTCCACTCTTCATCAAATGGTAAAATTTGAGAATGAGGATCAAGAAATCGTGGTCCATGGAGAAGACGAGCAATCAATTTATCGAGATCCCTCAATCCCATGCCTTGAAGCAACAGAAGGCAGTGAACACATAGTTATCAGGCCTTTGAAGTTGTGGTGGCAGACCAGTATGAAGAAACAAACCTTTGCCCCTAACTCTTCCTTTCTAATGCCTCAATCATGGTGGCTAAAGAAATGATCCGACACGGCTTCAAACCAGGGAAGGGACTTGGGAAATCCCTACAAGGAATAGTTGAACCAGTTACCCTGCCGACCACTGAGAAGTTCTTCGGGGTAGGCTTCCAACCTACTCCGGACGACATAAAATGGGCAGACGACAGAAAGAATGATGGATGGGTTCTGCCTCAGCCACTGCCACATCTGTACGAGACCTTTGTCAAGCCAAAATACAATGAAGAAGGTGATGATGAGGCCTTTACGGCCGAAGAGGTTGAAGAAATATGTGGGGAAATTGTCACACCTCATTTCTTACTACTACACCTCGTGAAGGGTGTAATAAAAGGGAGTTTTTTTTAAATTTAAGTGACAATCGAAATGGGATTCATTTAATTGAAATCAGAGTCGCCACTTGGAATAATCTATGGTGTCCCAAGTCACCGGTTTAAAATCCCGAATCGATGAAAGGGTTTATCTCTGTTATTAAAGTCTGCGAACCAGAAATTCGAGTAAGAAATTCTGTTAACCCGGGAGAAGGTGTTAGCCACTCTCGAGTTCCGTGGTTCTAACACGGTCGCTTTGATCATACTTGGCTTATTAATTATTTAATTACTGATTTTAGAACCTATGTGCTTTTGCTTCTTTCACCGCTTTTAATTAAGAAAATTATCTTGAAACGGGTTACGTGTACGTATACCCATTTGTTTGGCGCGTCAATAATCACGTCATGCGAACGTGTCCACAATTAATAACGCTTTATTATTATTAAGAAATTTTGGGTCAAAGTTGCGCGAACGCATACTCTAGTTTTGTTTTTTAGAAGTGTCATTGTGTTACGCCGACGTATACGCAATCACATAAGTATTTTAAACGGCCCTAAAGGATATGCTATGACATTTTTTCAATCGTGTATCTAGTTTATGAAACTACTAGGAAGGCCCTATGCGATTTAATGAACTTGTGTAAACCAAAAATAATTAAAACTTGTAACCTATTTTATTATTAAGAAAAGATTGGTCGAAGTTACGCGAACTTATACTCCAAATTAATTTAAGAATCGTGGTAATGTTACGCGAACGTATACATAACCACAATGGTATGATTAAATGCATGCCTAAAAGAAACATTTCTACGGACATTCATTGTCCCAAATTCCATCGGCTCATTAATTTTACAAAAATATGCAAGACCAAACAGTTGCCCACATAGCCTTTGAATCTAGACATAGAGTTGTTAAAAATTTTATGCGCTAACTTTTGTAAATATTTAAAAGTGCCTCAACTCAAATACATGAACAAAACAGGGAACATTCACTTGCATATAGAAACAAAATAGAAAATTGGCAGAGAACCATTAGAGCAAATCAGAAACAACAAACACATTAATTAATCAGGTTCGAGCAAGGATTATAATGTCGACATGATACTTAAGGATTTCCTCTTCCTCTTTTAACTAATCCAAAATATGGTGCACTTGTATGAGTTATAATCCAAAATGAAGCATTCATACATATTGTAACAGAACAAAACGTGCATAAATATTGTAACAGAACAACGAAATAAAAGAAGTAATCTCACATTGATCCTTCGTATAAATGGAATTAATCACTATCAACCGGACCAAAAATAGAAACCTGGAATGGAACTACGATCCAGACCTCGAAAGTTTGAAAGCAAATACGAACCCAAACAAACTTCACATTTGACATGAAGCTGGAATCCAAAAGAAAGGAAACAAAACACTTTTCTTTGAATTCAATCGTGAACTAAATTCCCAAGAACAGAGACATTTTCTTGCGTTGATTCTGTCCAACACTATCAATTGATCTTTCAGCAATTACAACAGTCAAAATGAAATGAATTGGATTAATCCACAACAACGAACTCAACCGGAACCTCCAAATAGAAACGGGAAGCCTCGACCTCCGAGCTCAAACTGGAATCGCAACTTTGAGCTCAAATCAGTGGGTTTTTCTTAGCTTATCTTTTGAAATCTTGAAAGATGAATGTCATAAATAACTCAACCACAAATGTTACTTCTAAAATTCAGTTTCCAAGTTAATAACATCTGCTATTCACATGGGCACTGTTTAATGGAAGCATTTTCTAAGAGAATGTAATAAGAGTCAGTAGCCTAGTTTGCTTCTCTTTATCGATCAAGCCCATGGAATACATCATGAACAGATGTGCATAGCAGGGATTTACAACAACAAACACTTAAGGTTAATTAAAAGCTTAGACTCGTGGATTTCAAATTAGCGCGCACAAAATTTGACTTGGAGCGGACATAGTCAAAATGATCCTAACACTTCACACAGACCTCTTGTTTGAAAACAGCATCAGCTTTTACCTACTGGGCAGCTAAAAGGACTACAGTTTTAGTTTATGAATGAAGCAGAATCACTGTTAATCAAGCCATCAGTAGCTAAAGCATAATGTTGTGGAAGCCAAATGTATATAGTGTGAATGAGTCACACCTACTATACCAAAAATTATGGCAGCCACCAAATAATAAATAAGACAATAAAGCAATAATAAAAGGAACACCAGAATTTACGAGGTTCGGCTAATTTTTCCTACTCCTCGGACACAACCAATATTTTATTCCACTCCAAAATACAAGTGAAATAATACTAAAGAGAGAAGATACAAATGCCTTAAGATGATAAGAAGGCAAATGAGAGGTGTATTTAAATCCTAAACATTAGGCCACCTTTTATAGGGAAATATCCCAAACCAAAACAATAACCCACCGATGTAGGACTTTGGCATTTTGCCAAACTTCAACAAATATCCACCTTGGCAAAATTCCACATCTTCAACTTTCTCTCAGTAACAAATTTTGGCTATGTCTTCATCTTCAATCTTCAGCGTTCAACAATATTGATCAAATCCAAACAATGTTGAAACTTGATCGCAGTCACCATCTTTGTCAGCATATCAGCATGATTCTCCGTAGTATGAATTTTCTTTACTGTGACTCCACCTTCTTCTATGATTTCTCGTACGATGTGGTACCGAACATCAATGTGCTTCGCCCTTGCATGATAAACTTGGTTCTTCACTAATTGAATAGCACTTTGACTATCACAAAAAATTGTGATACCTTTTTGTTCAATACCAAGCTCCTTTAGCAACCCTTGAAGCCAAATTGCCTCCTTCACAGCCTCTGTAATAGCCATGTACTCTACCTCTGTTGTAGACAAAGCAACTGTTGACTGCAAAGTAGACTTCCAACTAATTGGTGCCTTTGCAAAAATAAAACACATAACCAGTAATTGATCTTCGTTTGTCCAGATCACCCGCAAAATCTGAGTCACCATATCCAGCTACCGACTGATTGTCTTCCTGCATAAAAACTAACCTAAAATCTACAGTATTATGAATATACCGTAGAATCCACTTCACAGCTTGCCAATGCTCCTTTCTTGGATTATGCATATACCTGCTAATAACTCCAACAGCTTGTGAAATGTCAGGTCTCGTACAGACCATTGCATACATCAAGCTACCAACAGCATTTGCGTATGGTACCTTTGACATATACTCTCGTTCAGCTTCATCCATTGGCGACATAGTAGTACTTAGCTTAAAATGGGGAGCAAGTGGAGTACTAACTGGCTTAGTCTTGTCATCTATGCCAAAACGTTGCAGTACTCTCTTCAAATATTCTTTCTGAGATAAACAGAGTTTCTTTGAACGTCTATCTCTTATTATCTCCATGCCAAGAATTTTCTTCGCCTCACCCAGATCCTTCATCTCGAACTCCTTCTTCAGTTGAATCTTCAACTTATCAATTTCTTCCGAATTCTTGGAAGCTATTAACATATCATCAACATATAGGAGAAGATATATAAAGGAACCACCTTTAAGCCTGCGCAAATACACACAATGATCGTATTTGCTTCTCTTGTACCCTTGCTGCAACATAAACTTGTCAAATCGCTTGTACCATTGTCTAGAAGATTGTTTCAATCCGTACAATAATTTTTCAAGTTTGCACACCATATTTTCTTTTCCAGCAACTTTGAATCCTTCTGGCTGAGTCATATAGATTTCCTCCTCCAAGTTTCCATGTAAAAACGCAGTTTTTACATCCATCTGAACTAGTTCCAAATCCAATTGTGCTACCAAAGCCAACATAATTCTAATGGAGGAATGTTTTACAACTGGAGAAAACACTTCATTGTAATCAATTCCCTCCTTTTGAGCATATCCTTTGGCCACCAATCTTGCTTTGTAGCGAACATCTTCTTGGTTAGGAAATCCTTCTTTCTTTGCAAATACCCATTTGCACCCAATTGCTTTCTTTCCCTTCGGGAGATTGGCCAATCTCCATGTATGATTCTGATGAAGGGACTGTATTTCATCATTCATGGCAATCCTCCACTTATCTTCTTCTGAACTTTGGACTGCGTCTTTATAAGTGGCAGGAACATCATCAGCTGCAATTGCGGTTGCACAAGCAACTGTCTCTATGAGACGAACAGGTTTCGTTATTTTCCTTTTTGGCCTGCTGGTTGCTATTGATTCAAGTTGTTGTTGAGGTTCCTGAGTTGGAATCTCCTCTACTGGCTCTCCTTCCAGAGGATAATCTTCATTTGTTTCCTCCTCTGCTTCTTGTGTAGGAAAAATAAATTTTCCCTCAAACTCCACCTGCTTAGAAGCACCATCATCTTGTTTGGTATCTTCATTTGTTACCTTGTTTACCATAGCAGATTCATCGAAGGTAACATCCCTGCTGAATATTACTTTCTTTGTCATAGGACACCATAAGCGGTATCCTTTGACTCCAGAAGTAATCCCCATAAAAATAGCCTTCTTTGCCCTTGGATCCAATTTTGACTCTGTCACATGATAATATGCAGTTGAGCCAAACACGTGCAAAGAGTCATAATCTACAGCAGGCTTTCCATACCATTTTTCAAATGGTGTCTTGCCATCAATAGCAGCAGATGGTAAGCGATTAATGAGGTGGCATGCATATGTAATTGCCTCAGCCCAAAATTCTTTGCCCAAGCCAGCATTGGACAACATACACCGTACCTTCTCCAGCAAGGTCCGGTTCATGCGTTCTGCCACTCCATTCTGTTGTGGTGTATGTCTGACAGTAAAGTGTCGGACGATGCCATCATTTTCACAGACCTTATTGAAATGATCATTTTTGTATTCACCTCCATTATCTGTGCGAATACACTTGATCCTCCTGCCTGTTTGATTCTCCACCATCGTCTTCCATTTGAGAAAAATTCCCAACACTTCATCTTTGCTCTTCATTGTATACACCCATACTCTTCGGGAAAAATCATCAACAAAGGTTACAAAATAGTGCTTCCCACCCAATGAAGGTGTTTTGGAAGGACCCCAAACGTCAGAGTGTACATAATCCAGAATGCCTTTAGTATTATGGATTGCTGTACCAAATTTAACCCTTGTCTGTTTTCCTTTGACACAATGCTCGCAAAACTCCAAATTGCAAGCCTTTACCCCTTTCAACAATCCTTGATCTGATAGAGTTTTCAAGGATTTTCCTCCAGCATGTCCCAAGCGCATGTGCCATAGCCTGGTTGCTTCTTCCTCTTTGTCGTCACTGGACGTCACTGTCGCTGTCCCAATAACTGTACTACCATGATAGCGGTACATGTTATTGTTCTTCCGATTAGCCTTCATTACCACTAGTGCACCAGAGCATACTCTCATCACTCCATTTTCTGCAACGATTTTGAACCCTTTTGATTCTAGGGCTCCCACAGAGATGAGATTCTTCTTCAAATCCGGTACATATCGAACATCTTTTAATGTTCTGATCATTCCATCATGGTTCCTTAAACGTATTGAACCAATGCCATATGAGGTAAGAGGGCTGTTATCCGCTGTGTGGATGACTCCATATTCTCCTTCTTGAAATTCCACGAACCAATCCCTGTTGGGACACATATGATAGCTATAAGCCGAGTCCATCAACCATATGTCTGATGACGTTGATGGCTCCGTTGTAACTAATGAGAAATCTGAATCATCACAATCAGCTACATTTGAATCCATAATGGCCTTTCCATTGTTATGTTTGGCCTTATTATTCAACTTCGGACAGTCTTTCTTCCAGTGCCCCTTTTCTCGACAAAAGGCACATTCATCTTTGCTGGGTTTAGATCTTGACTTAGATCTTCCTTTCCTTGTCCTCGTTTGATTTTGAGAACGACCCCTCACGAACAGTGCTTCTCCTTCTCCGCCCTTCTGTTTTTCTCGCTTTCTTTGTTCATAGCTGTACAAAGCCGAACAAACTTCTCTGAGAGAAATTTCGTCATTTCCATGGAGTAGAGTAGTTTCAAGGTGCTCGTACTCGTCAGGAAGTGACGCCAACAACATCAAGGCCAAGTCACCATCATCATAAGTTGTATCCATATTTTGCAAATCTGTGACCAACTTATTGAAACTGGTGATATGTTCATTCATCGTGGTACCAGGAACATAGGTGAAGTGAAACAGTCTCTTCTTCATGTACAATTTATTTTGACTGTTTTTCTTCAAAAATTTATCCTCCAGTGCTTTCCATAATTTACTAGCAGAAGTTTCCTTTGTGTATGGATATTTCTGCTCTCTAGCAAGGTAGGATCGAATGGTACCGCAAGCAACACGGTTGATAATTCTCCAATCTTCTTCTCCAATAGCATCTGGTCTCTTTTCTTCAATAGCAAGATCTAGCCCTTGTTGAAAAAGGACATCTAGAACCTCGCCTTGCCACATCCCAAAATGTCCGGACCCGTCAAAAATTTCTACCGCAAATTTCGCATTTGACACAATTCTTGTCATAAGCGAAGATGCCAATGATGACGTATTGTTGACACTTGATGTAGATTCTTCTTGTTTATTGTCTCCCATCTTTGACACAAATATTATTTAATAGCTGACGACACAAATCAAGATTATTTCCTTTCTGGTGTGGAAGATCAGACTACGCTGCAACCACAGAGCATACTCAGACAGAACCTTGACTCAGTTACCAAGATAAATCTTTTCTGATGTGGAAGATCAGACTGTGCTGCAACCACAGAGCATACTTAGACAGTACCTTGGCTCTGATACCAATTGTTGCGGAAGCCAAATGTATATAGTGTGAATGAGTCACAACTACTATACCAAAAATTATGGCAGCCACCAAATAATAAATAAGACAATAAAGCAACAATAAAAGGAACACCAGAATTTACGAGGTTCGGCTAATTTTGCCTACTCCTCGGACACAACCAATATTTTATTCCACTCCAAAATACAAGTGAAATAATACTAAAGAGAGAAGATACAAATGCCTTAAGATGATAAGAAGGCAAATGAGAGGTGTATTTAAATCCTAAACATTAGGCCACCTTTTATAGGGAAATATCCCAAACCAAAACAATAACCCACCGATGTAGGACTTTGGCATTTTGCCAAACTTCAACAAATATCCACCTTGGCAAAATTCCACATCTTCAACTTTCTCTCAGTAACAAATTTTGGCTATGTCTTCATCTTCAATCTTCAGCGTTCAACAATATTGATCAAATCCAAACAATGTTGAAACTTGATCGCAGTCACCATCTTTGTCAGCATATCAGCATGATTCTCCGTAGTATGAATTTTCTTTACTGTGACTCCACCTTCTTCTATGATTTCTCGTACGATGTGGTACCGAACATCAATGTGCTTCGCCCTTGCATGATAAACTTGGTTCTTCACTAATTGAATAGCACTTTGACTATCACAAAAAATTGTGATACCTTTTTGTTCAATACCAAGCTCCTTTAGCAACCCTTGAAGCCAGATTGCCTCCTTCACAGCCTCTGTAATAGCCATGTACTCTACCTCTGTTGTAGACAAAGCAACTGTTGACTGCAAAGTAGACTTCCAACTAATTGGTGCCTTTGCAAAAATAAAACACATAACCAGTAATTGATCTTCGTTTGTCCAGATCACCCGCAAAATCTGAGTCACCATATCCAGCTACCGACTGATTGTCTTCCTGCATAAAAACTAACCTAAAATCTACAGTATTATGAATATACCGTAGAATCCACTTCACAGCTTGCCAATGCTCCTTTCTTGGATTATGCATATACCTGCTAATAACTCCAACAGCTTGTGAAATGTCAGGTCTCGTACCGACCATTGCATACATCAAGCTACCAACATCATTTGTGTATGGTACCTTTGACATATACTCTCGTTCAGCTTCATCCTTTGGCGACATAGTAGTACTTAGCTTAAAATGGGGAGAAAATAGAGTACTAAATGGCTTAGTCTTGTCATCTATGCCAAAACATTGTAGTACTCTCTTCAAATATTCTTTCTGAGATAAACAGAGTTTCTTTGAATGTCTATCTCTTATTATCTCCATGCCAAGAATTTTCTTTGCCTCACCCAGATCCTTTCTCTCGAACTCCTACTTCAGTTGAACCTTCAATTTATCAATTTCTTCCAAATTCTTGTAAGCTATCAACATATCATCAACATATAGGAGAAGATATATAAAGGAACCATCTTTAAGCCTGCGCAAATACACACAATGATCGTATTTGCTTCTCTTGTACCCTTGCTGCAACATAAACTTGTCAAATCACATGTACCATTGTCTAGAAGATTTTTTCAATCCGTACAACAATTTTTCAAGTTTGTACACTATATTTTCCTTTCTAGCAACTTTGAATCCTTCTGGCTGAGTCATATAGATTTCCACCTCCAAGTTTTCATGTAAAAACACAGTTTTTACATCCATCTGAACTAGTTCCAAACTCAACTGTGCTACCAAAGCCAATATAATTCTAATAGAGGAATGTTTTACAACTGGAGAAAACACTTCATTGTAATAAATTCCCTCCTTTTGAGCATATCCTTTGGCCGCCAATCTTGCTTTGTAGAGAACATCTTCTTGGTTAGAAAATCCTTCTTTCTTTGCAAATACCCATTTGCACCCAATTGCTTTCTTTCCCTTCAGGAGATTGGCCAATCTCTATGTATGATTCTGATAAAGGGACTGTATTTCATAATTCATGGCAATCCTCCAATTATTTTCTTCTAAACTTTAGACTGCATCTTTATAAGTGGTAGGAATATCATCAGCTGCAATTGCGGTTGCACAAGCAACTGTCTCTATGAGACGAATATGTTTTGTTATTTTCCTTTTCAGCCTGCTGGTTGCTATTAATTCAAGTTGTTGTTGAGGTTCCTGAGTTGGAATCTCTTCTACTGGCTCTCCTTCCAAAGGATAATCTTCATTTGTTTCCTCCTCTGCTTCTTGTGTAGGAAAAATAAATTTTCCCTCAAACTCCACCTGCTTAGAAGAACCATCATCTTGTTTGGTATCTTCATTTGTTACCTTGTTTACCATAGCAGATTCATCGAAGGTAACATCCCTGCTAAATATTACTTTCTTTGTCATAGGATACCATAAGCGGTATCCTTTGACTCCGGAAGTAATCCCCATAAAAATAGCCTTCTTTACCCTAGGATCCAATTTTGACTCTGTCATATGATAATATGCAGTTTAGCCAAATACGTGCAAAGAGTCATAGTCTACAACAGGCTTTCCATACCATTTTTCAAATGGTGTCTTGCCATCAATAGCAGTAGATGGTAAGCGATTAATGAGGTGGCATGCATATGTAATTGCCTCAACCCAAAATTCTTTGCCCAAGCCAGTATTGGACAAAATACACCGTACCTTCTCCAGCAAGGTCTGGTTCATACGTTCTGCCACTCCATTCTGTTGTGGTGTATGTCTAACAGTGAAGTGTTGGGCGATGCCATCATTTTCACAGACTTTATTGAAATGATCATTTTTGTATTCACCTCCATTATCTGTGCGAATACACTTGATCCTCTTGCCTGTTTGATTCTCCACCATCGTCTTCCATTTGAGAAAAATTCCTAGCACTTCATCTTTGCTCTTCATTGTATACACCCATACTATTCAGAAAAAATCATCAACAAAGGTCACAAAATAGTACTTCCCACTCAATGAAGGTATTTTGGAAGGACCCCAAAAATTAGAGTGTACATAATCCAAAATGCCTTTAGTATTATGGATCGTCGTACCAAATTTAACCCTTGTCTGTTTTCCTTTGACAAAATGCTCGCAAAACTCCAAGTTGCAAGCCTTTACTCCCTTTAGCAATCCTTGAACTAATAGAGTTTTCGAGGATTTTCCTCCAGCATGTCCCAAGCGCATGTGCCATAGCCTAGTTGCTCTTGCCTCTTTGTCGTCATTGGACGTCACTGTCGCTGTCCCAATAACTGTACTACCACGATGGCGGTACATGTTATTGTTCTTCCAATTAGCCTTCATTACCACTAGTGCACCAGAGCATACTCTCATCACTCTATTTTCTGCAATGATTTTAAACCCTTTAGATTCTAGGGCTCCCACAAAGATGAGATTCTTCTTCAAATTCAGTACATATCGAACATCTGTTAATGTTCTGATCATTCTATCATGGTTCCTTAATCGTATTAAACCAATGCCATATAAGGTAAGAGGGCTGTTATCCGCTGTATGGATGACTCCACATTCTCCTTCTTGAAATTCCACGAACCAATCCCTGTTGGGACACATATGATAGCTACAAGCCGAGTCCATCAACCATATATCTGATGATTTTGATGGCTCCGTTGTAACTAATGAGAAATTTGAATCATCACAATCAGCTACATTTGAATCCATAATGGACTTTCCATTGTTATGTTTGGCCTTATTCTTCAACTTCGGACAGTCTTTCTTCCAGTGCCCTTTTTCTCGACAAAAGGCACATTCATCTTTGCTGGGTTTAGATCTTGACTTAGATCTTCCTTTCCTTGTCCTCGTTTGATTTTGAGGACGACCCCTCACAAATATTGCTTCTCCTTCTCCGCCCTTCTATTTTTTTCGCTTTCTTTGTTCATAGCTGTACAAAGCTAAACAAACTTCTCGGAGAGAAACTTTGTCATTTCCGTGGAGTAGAGTAGTTTCAAGCTGCCCGTACTCATCAGGAAGTGATGCCAACAACATCAAGGCCAAGTCACCATCATCATATGTTGTATCCATATTTTGCAAATCTGTGACCAACTTATTGAAACTTGTGATATGTTCATTCATCGTGGTACCAGGAACATAGGTGAAGTGAAACAGTCTCTTCTTCATGT
>MU718836.1:78589-107653 GCA_026770625.1 Nicotiana glauca | reverse complement strand
TTTTTCTTCAAAAATTTATCCTCCAGTGCTTTCCATAATTTACTAGCAGAAGTTTCCTTTGTGTATGGATATTTTTGCTCTCTAGCAAGATAGGATCGAATGGTACCGCAAGCAACACGGTTGATAATTCTCCAACAACATCTGGTCTCTTTTCTTCAATAGCAAGATCTAGCCCTTGTTGAAAAAGGAAATCTAGAACCTCGTCTTGCCACATCCTAAAATGTCCGGACCCGTCAAAAATTTTTATCGCAAATTTCGCATTTGACACAATTCTTGTCATAAGCGAAGATGTCAATGATGACGTATTTTTGACATTTGATGTAGATTCTTCTTGTTTATTGTCTTCCATTTTTAACATAAATATTATTTAATAGTTGACGATACAATCAAGATTATTTCCTTTCTGGTGTGGAAGATCAGACTAAGCTGAAACCATAGAGCATACTCAGACAGAACCTTGACTCAGTTACCAAGATAAATCTTTTTTGATGTGGAAGACCAGACTGTGATGCAACCACAGAGCATACTTAGACAGTACCTTGGCTCTGATACAAATTGTTGTGGAAGCCAAATGTATATAGTGTGAATAAGTCACAACTACTATACCAAAAATTATGGCAGCCACCAAATAATAAATAAGACAATAAAGCAATAATAAAAGGAACACCAAAATTTACGAGGTTCGGCTAATTTTGCCTACTCCTCGGACATAAACAATAGTTTATTCCACTCCAAAATACAAGTGAAATAATACTAAAGAGAGAAGATACAAATGCCTTAAGATGATAAGAAGGCAAATGAGAGGTGTATTTAAATTCTAAACATTAGGCCTCCTTTTATAGGGAAAAATCCCAAACCAAAACAATAACCCACCGATGTGGGACTTTGGCGTTTTGCCAAACTTCAACACATAATACACCTTATTTTACAATCCAACTTAGAGCCTCGGGAGTGCCACAAAGAACATCTGAAGTTACTCTATGAGAAAGTTAGCTCTCTGCAAGAGCCTTTGACAATTCTACTCATAACAACCAAAGAGTAAATAGAACAAGAAGCTCCATAATCTAGTGCTAGAAGTAGAAGACCTTTTATAAACTTAGTTTGATCCACTTGCAGAAAACCTTTTGCAATTAAAGAGAGAGTGCAGAAACTTAGAATTTAGAAATGTCATCAAGATAATTTTCTTCTTTGGATTAGACTAAACGGGAGGTTCTCATTGCCAGCTTTATTATTTCCAAACAAATTCTTTGCTCCCATTAATTGATACACATGCTAACAAGTAGACGAATAAGGGGTTGCTTGTTAAGATCTTACAATGAGCTAAAGAAGATATCGATTCTGTCCAGAAATAGGCTCATCGAGCAGGGGAAGAATAACAACAGAACAATGACAAACTCGAACTCAATCTTCATGCTTGAGATCATTAAATTCAACACTGGACAAACAAAGAATCACAGGAAACCAATTATGCCATTACGATAAAAAAACATGGACTATCGTGCATCGAGCAAGAGAATCAGAACCTTTTAAAGAAAGGAGATCTACAGATGCAAGCATCACATCTTTAGCCTTAACTAACAATTACAAAATATGATTAACTGGTGCCAGAAAAGAGCAGAATGGGGAAAGATTGACACTCAAATATACACAGAAATCTCAATACAACCTCAAATATTCAAACCAAGTTAACATCAAATTAGCTACTGAACTCCAATTCTTTTCCCGACGAATCAACATCAAAACTAACTAGAGAATCGACATCGAAATTAAAGAGAGCATAAGAAGATGAACCTGAAATCGAACCTTTCTTTTGATAATAGAATCGAAGGCAATTACAACGTCTCACATCCAAAATTCCAACAGGAATCCAATGGCAATTCAAAACTCGAAGAACAGTAAAGAAGTAGCATACTCGGTCAATCTAAACTTCCTAAAGCTTCAATTGAACTCCATTTTCAAACCAAAATCCAGAATAAAATGAAAAGACAGAACATATGTATCTCGAAATTTTTAGATGATAATCGAAATCAAAAACGAAAACACAGAACTAATAAACATATTTCTTTTTTTGTATATTTTTTCTGGAACTAAAAATGAAGATGAACAATAGAGAACCAGAAAACGTTTTTCAGAACCCTCATTTTGCCTCTCCTAACTGTTTACCCAAAAAGAAAATCCTCTGAAAATCCTCTTATATGCCCCTTACCTCCCGATCTTTCTTCCTCTTTAAGAAATCAGATAAAAACCCCTTTGAAAATGAGTACATGATGAATGTGAGGCTCGGATTGAATGAAATCGATCCGACGCCTCTGACTCATCCAACACACGTCTTCTCGGGCCTTCTAATCGCGTGATAGCTTAAAAATGGGTGAGTGAGAGAGGAAATCTTCTTGTTGTTAGAAATCGTTAGAAATGGTGATGAGAAGAGGAAGGGGAACACATGAGGAGAGATTTGAGGTTCAAACGCTCGAATTTGGGCATTATTAGGGCTGGATTCGGGTGTTCTTTGGGAGAATAAGAAGAACAGTCATAGTACGCATTTGAGGGATTAAGGATTAGGCTGCGTGTGTGTACGTGGGGATATTTGGTGGATAATGGGCCGGGTCGAGCAGACTTTTAAGAGAAGGGTATTCGAGCCTGGAAAATTTGAGATGATTTGGCCCAAAAGCTTAATCTCTAATTCCCTTTTATTTCTTTTTTTTTTCTAATTTCTGTTAAATTAAAACTAAAAATAAAAACCTAAATTAATTCCTAAATTAAATTATCCTACCACATTGAATTAATTAACTCTAACTAACAATTACCACAAATAATTAAAAACTAAATTTAAAGGAAAAACTATCAAAATTCCAAAATTAAAAGTGCAAAAGTAAACTATAATTTTTTTATTTTTTCATTTTTATAAAACAACTAATTTTCTAATTAATTTAACAAACGTAAAATTAAATGCAACATTATTTTTTGTATTTTTCATGAATTAAACTGCACAAACAAATGCAAACAGTTAACATAAAATGCCAGGAAAGTCCACAAAGTTGAAAATAATGAAAAGAAATTATTTTGTTTGAAATTATGGAAGTAATTCATATAGGGCAAAAATCACATGCTCGCAGCTGCCCATCTTTGCTCGGAAACAAGAAGAGTTCCCGTGCAAAGATAAGTGAGCGGATAGAGCGATTTTTGCCCATTTGAATACTCCGTGTGAAGCATTTTCGAAAAGCTTGACCACACCCTGCTTCCGAGGCTGCCTACATATCCTTGGCTAAAAATGAATCAGGTCAATGTAGTTCGGGACGGTCTGGTAGCTGGGACTACCATGAAGTTGTGGTTTCACTGCTGCTACTACTGTTTACTGAACCCCCTTATAACACCGTGTCAAAATAAAAAGAAGCTAACATAAGCTATGATCTATGAACTACAAAAAGTACTATCTATGTCTTCAAACTTGATCTTGCAGTTCTTGTTGCCTTGAACTTGTATCCTTCCGATGGAATTCTTATGTTATTGCCTTGAATTGTGGTCGAAGATGCTTCGCCATTTCTCCGAGTGATGATTTTGCCACTGAAACTTGAAATATATGCCTCTGTTATCCAGGCGGGCTCCTGACTGCTAAAACTTGAAATATATACCTTTGTTCTCTAGGCGGGCTCCTGACTGCTAAAACTTGAAATATATACCTCTGTTCTCCAGGCGGGTTCCTGACTGCTAAAACTTGAAATAAATGCCTCTGTTTTCCAGGCGGGCTCCTGATTGCCAAAACTTGAAATAAATGCATCTAATTTCCAGGCGGGCTCCTGATTGCTAAACTTGAAATAAATGCCTTTGTTCTCCAGGCGAGCTCCTGATTGCTAAAACTTAAAATAAATGCCTCTGTTCTCCAGGCGGGCTCTTGAAATAAATTCCTCTTTTCTCTAGGTGGGCTCATGATTGCTAAAACTTGAAATAAATACCTCTGTTCTCCAGGCGGGCTCTTGATTGCTAAAACTTGAAATAAATGCCTTTGTCCTCCAGGCGGGCTCCTGATTGCTAAAACTTGAAATAAATGCCTCTGTTCTCCAGGCGGGCTACTGATTTCTAAAACTTAAAATAAATGTCTCTATTCTCCAGGCGGGCTCTTGAAATAAATTCCTCTTTTCTCCAGGCGGGCTCCTGATTGCTAAAACTTGAAATAAATGCCTATGTTCTCCAGGCGGGCCCTTGATTGCTACAACTTGAAATAAATGCCTTTGTCCTCCAGGCGGGCTCCTGATTGCCAAAACTTGAAATAAATGACTCTGTTCTTCAAGCGGGCTCTTAATTGCTAAAACTTGAAATAAATGCCTCTGTTCTCCAGGCGGGCTCCTGATTGCTAAAAACTTGAAATAAACGGGCTCCTGAATGCTAAAAACTTGAAATAAATGCCTCTGTTCTCCAGGCGGGCTCCTGATTGCTAAAATCTTGAAATAAATGCCTCTATTCTCCAGGCGGACTCTTGATTGCCAAAAACATGAAATAAATGCCTCTGTTCTCCAGTCGGGCTCCTGATTGCCAAAAACTTGAAATAAATGCCTCTGTTCTCCAGGCGGGCTCCTGATTGCTAAAACTTGATATAAATGCCTCTGTTCTCCAGGCGGGCTCCTGATTGCTAAAAACTTGAAATAAATGCCTTTGTTCTCCAGGCGGGCTCCTGATTGGTAAAAACTTAAAATAAATGCATATGTTCTCCAGGCGGGCTCCTGATTGCTAAAAACTTTAAATAAATGCCTCTGTTCTTTAGGCGGGCTCCTGATTGCTAAAAACTTGAAATAAATGCCTTTGTTCTCCAGGCGGGCTCCTGATTGCTAAAAACTTGAAATAAATACCTATGTTCTCCAGGCGGGCTCCTGATTGCTAAAACTTAAAATAACTGCCTCTGTTCTCCAGGCGGGCTCCTGATTGCTAAAATCTTGAAATAAATGCCTCTGTTCTCCAAGCGAGCTCCTGATTGCTAAAAACTTGAAATAAATTCCTCTGTTCTCC
This sequence comes from Nicotiana glauca, assembly GCA_026770625.1. Taxonomy (NCBI): domain Eukaryota; kingdom Viridiplantae; phylum Streptophyta; class Magnoliopsida; order Solanales; family Solanaceae; genus Nicotiana; species Nicotiana glauca. The sequence continues at coordinate 102,655 of MU718836.1, read as the reverse complement.
AGGCGGGCTCTTGATTGCTAAAAACTTGAAATGTATTCCCTTGTTCTCCAGGTGGGCGCCTGATTTCTGAACTTGAAATGTATTACCTTGTTCTCTAGGTGGGCACCTGACTTCAACAAAATAGACAAACAAAGAAACTTTTCTGCCCCAATTTGGTAGCTGGTCACATATGTGATTGTTAAACTAAATCATTTTGCCAATTAGTATAAGAATTTAAAAGCTAAGTCCTATTATCCAGGGAGGTCCTGACAACTCCTAACAATTACGAACCAAAGGTGTTATTCCCACTACATTTGTTGTCTAAAAGATCTTCAACTACTTCCCATTATCCAGGAGGGTCCTGACAACTCCTAACAATTACGAACCAAAGGTGTTATTCCCATTACATTTTTTATCTAAAATATCTTCAACTATTTCCCATTATCTAGGAGGGTCCTGACAACTCCTAACAATTACGAACCTAAGTTATATTTTCTACAGGTGTTACTCCCACTACATTTGTATCTAAAAGATCTTAAACTACTTCCCATTATCCAGGAGGGTCCTAACACCTTCTAACAATTATGAACCTAAGTTATATTTTCTACAGGTGTTACTCCCACTACATTTGTATCTAAAAGATCTTAAACTACTTCCCATTATCCAGGAAGGTCCTGACAACTTCTAGTTAAAAGGCGGTTCTAACCCAGAGCTATATCAACTGCAAGTACAACTTCCATCACATCTTGCTGTCTAAACAAACTTTACAACTATATCCCATTATCGAGGAGTGTCCTGACAACATTCTAGTCAAATCCTATCTTTAAACATGCCACCTTTGAACCCAACTCCTATTCCTTGGGGTACATTTGTGCTAAACTACGATATCCATGAGTATTTGAAACTCAAACTAAATCTCATTATCCAGGAGGGTCCTAAGAACTTCTTATTACGTCCTATCTCCAGACTAAAAATATTATTTTTAATTTTAAACTAAGTCCCATTTTCCAGGAGGGTCCTGAGAACGTCTGATTGAATCCTACTTCGTGCATGGAACCTCGCTATGCTAAACTATGCTACTATCTTGAAATTTAACTAAGTCCCATTTTCCAGGAGGGTCCCGAGAATTTCCGGTCATACCTGCTTTGATGCTTGCTTTTCCTTTCAGAGAGTTCCTCCAAAACAAGCAAATTTCTGCCCCTGTTTCAATCACAGAAAAGTTTGTCAGTTTAAAATGGTGGTTAGCTGATGGCATTCTTGCTGGAGATCCTTCCACTGCATTGCTTTGCTTTGGCTGGCTTCCTTGAACTGGCCCTAAGTCGCTTGATTTTTTGACTAACTTTCCAAAATTCCCTATCCTCTGATGACTCAAGTGTTTTATACCTTTGCTGTTGTTTCACACCTCTGACCCTTTCAACTGAACCTTCTCGCTTCTCATGTCATTACCAAATCACTCCACCAATGAAACTTTCTGTGATTCTTTGTACCCCCTTTACATCATGTTGTTTTTAATATGCTCTGGCCACGCTGCGCTTTGCAACTTTGGGAATTAGTAGTGAGCTTTGAAATACATTTTCACTTATTTTGAACAAGACTGACATTGAAACATTTTTAGACAAATAAACCCCAAAAGGAAAATGAAATGCAATGATTTTGTGAGTTAAGGATAAGAAGAATCCAAAACCGGATGACTGCTAAAGGGAGAAAGAAAAGAAACTTATCTGACTGGAACAACTAGTACCAATAATCATGACATGCATTTTTGACTAATCGGCCCGATCTGTCCAACCAATCAACTTTCGATTGCCATACCTCATTGCCTCAGAATTTTCCCGATTTGACTACTTTACCCAAACCTTGACCTTGTTCACCCTACAGTGCCTTGAAACAAATTTTCACCAACAGACCTTTCACATTTGTCCATTTGAAGACTCACTTTCGCTTTACGGTGCCCGTGAGGGTTTTAACCAATAAGACTCTCTCTTTTTTAATTTCTCTCAACTCACTTTGCCTTATGGTACCCGTGAAGGTTTTTACCAATAAAACTCTCTCATTTTTGCTTTCTCTCACCTCACTTCGCCTTATGGTGCCCGTGAGGGTTTTCACCAATAAGACTCTCTCATTTTCATCATTTTTCTTCTTGGGCCAGAGTGTTGTCCCTAACATAAGTCGCCTCTCCTTGATCGACCCTGCATTCCTTGAAGACTGATCAGAAGGTATTCTTTGGACCGTAATGCAGGCTTTTGGACTGGGTTAGAAAGAAAGGGTATCAAAGGCTCAAAACAATTCTTTGTGGGCTCAAAATTAAAACTTTCGGAATCAGATTTCTTACAATAACCACAACTTCTGCCCCAGTTTCTTTCATTGGGGACTTTCGGATTTTTATTTTGGTGTGACTGAACCTCAATGAGAGGCTACCTACGTACCCTTTCGGGATCAAGTCAAACGTAGTTCAGGAAAATTACTTTGCTGTTGTGACTTTCCTTTATTTTTCTTCCATTTTCTCTTCTTTTGTTTTTTTTCTTCTTTTTTCTTTTCTTTTTATTCTCTTTTTTTTTATTTTCCTTTTTTTTCTTTCTTTCCTTTTTTTTATTTTGTTTTTTTTTCTTTTTTTTCTTCTTCCTTCTCTTTTCTCTTTTTGATTTTCTTCTTCCTCTTTCCTTTTCTCTTTTCCTTTACCAATCTTTTACACTTGTGTTTATGATCTTTGCTACTGATTCTGAAAGAGGGGTATGAAAGAAAATAAATAGGCTCAAAGGGGTAACGAAGGATAAAGTGTTTAGATAGTAGAACAAAATGCGTTCGTCATTCCAATCTTCAAAACATGCCAAGCACAAATAACACAGTTAAACAAACCACAGAAAACATTCGCAACATCTTTTGATTGTGCCAGACTTGATAACCATATCCACACATTTGTCTTCTTCATTTGTTAAATACAAAGCACTATTGGATAACACTCTCATTCTCCTTACCACGAACGGCCCCTGTAAATTTGGCAAACTTGCCTTTACGATTTCTTCGTGTTCTATTTGACTCAGTTTCTCATGGTTTGGGCTTCAAATGATCTCAAAGTGTTCAAATCTGTTCTTATTTCCCTCAAGTTTCCCTGTCATCTTCAAAATTGTTTCAATGTTTCATGACTAAACTAACTTTTGAGCAAAGGTTGAGAATTACGCATACATGCTATGTCACTAGAGCCAATAGGAAAAGAATCGTAAAAAGAAAAGAAAACTAAACAAAAGAAAATGGCTAGAAATAACAAAAAATAGGAAATTGCATGAGACAGGCGATGAAACGGTTCGAACAACAGGCCAAGCAAACTAGACTAGGGTTACAACCCTGGAACAAACTTAGACAGCACTAACCGAGTTACTACAACTAAACAAAACATGCAAAATGAAAGGATAAAAGGGTCTGAATCACAAGACAATATCCGGATTACAACCCTGAAATAACCCGGACAACATAAATGACAACAAAATAAACCACCAAAACTCCACTCCGGCTAACCAAGAAATGGAGCGTCTTCCCAATTACCAAGCACAGCATCTTAGCCACTGAGTTTCGTATCAATATTGCCAAGACCATTATCAACATTAATCATCAAGTTCCCAAGAGGATTCGCATGCTCCCTACCACTGTCGTTCACCACAACTACCCCTTATTGAATCATTCTTTCTATTTCCCTTTTCAAAAAGCGATATTCTTCAATGCTATGCCCCTAGACATTATAGTGGTACATGCATCAAACGGTAGGATCAAAGACATTCGCATTTGGGTCTGGAGTATAGCCAAGGAGCAGCTCAATAAGGCAAGAGTTCTTTAACTTTTTAAACAAACTTGTGTAGGATTCTCTGATGGGCGTGACATTATCTTTTTGCCTTCGTTTCCCTCCATGCTTCAGTTTTCTAGAATTGTTGGATGCTTGAAAATGCTGTGAAGGCACACGAGAACTTTGGGATGTTGGTGCTCGCCTTAGGGAGTGACCTGGTGGTTGGTCAGATGGCCGGATGTTGTTCGAAAGATAATACTGAGGTGGATTAGGTGGAGTTCTGGGATGGGTTTTGGATTTGGAGTTGAGGCTGAACACGTTTAGCAAGTACGACCACCGGACCCTGTCATCGGCGGGGATCGGCGATATCTTTTCTATTAATGGGAGGACTATCCCGAGCAACTTGTTCGTTCCATTTGACCTAGAATTCCCTAAAACTTTCCTTGGGTTTATTTTCCATCTGAGATACGGAGGAACGGTTTGGACAATATCTTTATTGTACTGAAAATGTCGCACAAAATCTTGAGCCATGTCGCCCAATGTATGCCATTTCCTGACATCTTGACGATTATGCCATTCCAAAGCTGCCCCAATCAGGCTCTCACTGAAATACGCCATCAAGAAATCATATTTCTCTCCAACACTTCTCATTTCACTGTAATAGACCCTCAAATGGACCACCGGATCTCCACACCCATCATACTAGTTAAATTTTTGCATTTTGAACCCCGCGGGCAGGCGAACGCCAGGGGACACATACAGTTCTTTGTAAGACATATTACCCTGGCCTCCCATACCTTGCATGTGCTTTAGGGATTGTTCTACGCATTTTAGCTTCATGGGTATCTCATCTCGCCCTACTTTTCCTGCAGCCTTTTCATTTTCAGCATGAAACTCATCCCGGGAGCTCTTCTTGTATGGATCAAGGACCTTGTGGGCAACATTTGAGGGGTAATGTTGGGCATCATGAGCTTTGAGTGGGTATTCATTATCAGAGATAGTGGATGTGACAGGAGGGCACTTTTGGGAAAAAATAGTTGGAGGACGAGTGATGGAGCTACTAGGGTGGTTGGGAAAGCTGTGATAAGCGGGTGTATCTGGAGAATATGGAGGATCATCTAGCATTGTGTCTGGAGTTCTGGTGAGGGTAGCATCTGGGAAGCTAGGTGGTGGTCGGGGTGGTGATTTCCCAGTCATCCAAGCCTGATACATGTCCGCCATGTGTTGTCTCAATATTTTTACCTCTTCAACCAACCCATTATCTTGTTCAACCAACTGCTTTCAGGCCCCGGTATCAACCAACCCAGTTTTGTTGTTGTCTGTCATTGCCTTTTGACCACTTTGAAAACCACAAACCAACCACCCTTCTGCTATGAACACAACAAAATGAAGGCACCACGTTAGTGTTAGGACATTTAATATATGATAATCTCACTTTACGTGCAATGTACCTAGCCACAGTTATTGGTTCTAAAATGACTTTGAGGGTACAAAGGTCAGTTGACATCATCCCAATTTGTTCATTTCAACCTCTCTCCTTTCTTTTCTTTCCTCGCCCTTCTTTAGCTTGCTCATTTTTCTTTTCCCTTTTTCCTTTCTGATTATCACTTTTTCTTCCCTCTCATTTCTCACATCCCATAACTTCACCTCTCTTTTTTATTTCTTCTCTCTTTTATTTTCCTTGATTTTTCCTCTTTATTTTTTCTTTTTCTTTCTTAAAAAAATGATTCGATCGAACCATATATATGTTACCTACGTATCATGACCCCGTATGAATCAGATCTTTGCGTAGTTCTGGAAGATCGGGAATAAAGTAAACAAACTGACATTCTCTTTTTTTTTCTTTTTCTTTAATGACTACACTAATGAAAAAAAAAATGAAATAAAAGAAGCAAATTCCTTTTCCTTTTTTTTAATTTTCTAAATTTAATGTTCTACAACCTATTCTAAACTCAAGCTTATCAGGCATGTTTTTTTTCCTATGAAACAAATAATCTATTAAGAAAAAATCCTAAAAGAGAAAAAATATTTTTTTGATTTTTTTTAAGAAGGAAATCTAAAGAATAAAACCACAGAAACATATTTTGAATTTTCATTTGATATCCTGACGCAGTATTTCGAAACAAGCAATGAAGAAGATAAAACAAAATATTTTTGGATTTCAATTTTGATTACCTAAAGAAGAATTTCTAGTGATGAACAAAAGATAAAGTATATACAATATCCTAAAGTTCTAATAATAGAAAGAATTTTTTTCACTAATCTCTCCAAAGAAAAATCTTTTTTTTTTTGGAATTAATACCTTAAAGAAAACCTCTTAAAGAGGTGCTAAAAGAAAATTTTTCTTCTTTTGAATTTTAGTCCTAATATTCTAAACAAAAATTTTTTTTTTTTCTAAAAAATTCTAGATACTAATTTTCTAACATAAAACCACCTCAAACTTTCTTCTCTCTTTTTTTTCTCTTGATTTCTAGGAGTAGTATTTCTAAAAAAAAATTCTAACGGAAAAACACAAAATATCTTTTTATTTTATTTTTTAATTACACTACACCTTTTCAAATATAAAATAAAAAGTATAATAGCAAAAAACTTCACTGTACAAAATTCGAAAGTAAAAGACGACATAAAAAAAATAGACTCAAAACATCAGAAGAAAAATCTCCTTAAGCAACTCCTAAACGCAGTGATCCTGGGGTATCTGTCATGCTCAAACTTCGGTAAGTAGATCCACACCTGTATAAAAAAAACTCAAACCAACACTAGGTGAGACAATAACAATCCCTATTATACATATGCAGGACATGGCTACGATTATTTTGTAAAATGACTTATTTAGCCAAAATGTTGCCAGAAGTTTAAAAATTTGGCTAAGACCCCGCAAAGCCAAGAACCTAAGCTTACTATGAAGACCGAAACCATATGTGGGTTGCCTACGTATCATGCCCCGAAAGACGAGAATAGGTTTGCGTAGTTCGGGCAGATTAGATACAGGCAAGAATTAAAAAAATAACTAATTTAGAGAAAACATATAATTTTTTTTTTGCTTTTTCTTGAAAAATGATGAAACATGCAAAATCTTTTTGGATTTTCTTTTTCTCTATTTTTTTTAATTTTGTTTTTTTTTTATTTTTCAAAAAATGATGAAAAAGTGTGAAATCTTTTGAATTTTTCAAACTCCTTTTTTCCTCAGCAAAAATCTGAAAGAAAACATAATTGGGCCCCGCTCGCTTTATTTTCACACTTCACCCTCTCTTTTTTTCTTCCTTTTTTTTCCATTGTTTTTTCTTCTTTTTTCTTTTTTTTTTGCCCTCAACTATAATTGGTCCGCCAAATGACCTTTTTACCCTTGGAGAAATACAACATTTAGCATATTAGGATACACCAGGATGGTCTTTTATTAATAGGATACACCTGTCCTAGACGGACCCAACCCCTGTGTTGAGTCCCCTAAGTCAAAATGCACGTGATGCAAACAAGCGCTCCTACTAGGAATCCGACATGGAGCTGTGTTTTTCTAAGTTTAAATCATGGGTTTTTGATCTAGACATGGGGTACCCGAGCGGACAATTGGGGCCGAGGAGGGGGCGACGTACCAGGAGCACTGAAGTCTGCCCGGCCTTGTCACTTGCCCAGCCTCACTCTATTTGGTATAATTTCTACAGAAAAAACGGGCTACGCGAACGTATGAACCATTTTCAGAAGACTTAGAGGGGTGGCGTAAGGAGACAATTATATACAATTCAATAATATTAAAGCAGTAAACAGATAGCATTTAGCACAAAAAGGTTCACATAATACAGCAATATGACGATAAATAAAGCCAAGTAAAAATCATGAAACAAGCTCGAATTCTTGAACCCTGAACCAGAGATTCTGGGTTCTTGTCCCCAACAGAGTCGCCAGAGCTATCACACCTCCTTTTTCTTACTACTACACCCCGTGAAGGGTGTAATAAAAGGGAGTTTTTTTCCAATTTAAGTGACAATCGAAACGGGTTTTATTTAATTGAAATCAGAGTCGCCACTTGGAATAATTTATGGTGTCCCAAGTCACCGGTTTATAATCCCGAATTGAGGAAAGGGTTTGACTCTGTTATTACAGACTGCGAACCAGAAATCCGAGTAAGGAATTCTGTTAACCCGGGAGAAGGTGTTAGGCACTCCCGAGTTCCATGGTTCTAGCACGGTCGCTTTGATCAGACTTGGCTTATTAATTATTTAATTACTGATTTTAGAACCTATGTGCTTTTGCTTCTTTCACCGCTTTTAATTAAGAAAATTATCTTGAAACGGGTTACGCGTACATATACCCATTTGTTTGGCGCGTCAAAAATTATGTCACGCAAACGTGTCCACAATTAATAACGCTTTATTATTATTAAGAAATTTTGGGCCAAAGTTGCGCAAAAGCATACTCTGGTTTTGTTTTTTAGAAGTGTAATTGTGTTATGCGGACATATACACAATCACACTAGTATTTTAAATGACCCTAAAGGATATGCTACGATATTTTGTCAATCGTGTATCTAGTTTATGAAATTACTAGGAAGGCCCTATGCGATTTAATGAACTTGTGTAAACTAAAAATAATTAAAACTTGTAACCTATTTTATTATTAAGAAAAGATTGGTCGAAATTGCGCGAACACATACTCCAAATTAATTTAAGAATTGTGGTCATGTTATGAGAACGTATACATAACCACAATGGTATGATTAAATGCATGACTAAAAGAAACATTTCTACGGACATTCATAATCCCAATTTCCATCGGCTCATTAATTTTACAAAAATATGCAAGACCAAACAGTTGTCCACTTAGCCTTTGAATCTAGACATAAAGTTGTTAAAAAGTTTATGAGCTAACTTTTGTAAATATTTAAAAGTGCCTCAACTCAAATACATGAACAAAACAGGGAACATTCACCTGCATATAAAAACAAAATAGAAAATTGCCAGAGAACCATTAGAGCAAATCAGAAACAACAAACACATTAATCAATCGGGTTCGAGCAAGGATTATAATGTCGATATGATCCTTAAGGCTTTCCTCTTCCTCTTTTGACTAATCCAAAATATGGTGCACTTATATGAGTTCTAATCTAAAATGAAGCATTCATACATATTGTAACAGAACAAAACGTGCATAAAGATTGTAACAGAACAACGAAATAAAAGAAGTAATCTCACATTGATCCTTCGTATAAATGGAATTAATCACTGTCAACCGGACCAAAAATAGAAACCTGGAACGGAACTACGATCCAGACCTCGAAAATTTGAAACCAAATATGACCCCAAACAAACTTCACATTTGACAACGAAGCTGGAATTCAAAAGAAAGGAAACAGAACACTTTTCTTTGAATTCAATCGTGAACTAAATTCCCAAGAACAGAGACATTTTCTTGCGTTGATTATGTCCAACACTATCAATTGATCTTTCAGCAATTACAGCAGTCAAAATGAAATGAATTGGATTAATTCACAACAACAAACTCAACCAAAACCTCCAAATAGAAACGGGAATCCTCAGCCTTCGAGCACAAACCGAAATCGCAACTTTGAGCTCAAATCAGAGGATTTTTTTTAAGCTTAACTTTTGAAATCTTGAAAGATGAAAGTCATAAACAAATCAACCACAAATATTACTTCTAAATTTTAGTTTCAAAGTTAATAACACCTGCTTTTCACATGGGCATTGTTTAATGGAAGCATTTTCTAAGAGAATGTAATAAGAGTCAGTAGCCTAGTTTGATTCTCTTTATCGATCAAGCCCATGGAATACAACATGAACAGATGTGCATAGCAGGGACTTACAACAACAAATACTTAAGGTTAATTAAAAGCTTAGACTCGTGGATTTCAAATTAGCGCGCATAAAATCTGACTTGGAGCGGACATAGTCAAAATGATCCTAACACTTCACACGGAGCTCTCGTTTGAAAACAACATCAGCTTTCACCTACTGGGTAGCTAAAAGGACTACAGTTTCGGTCTAAGAATGAAGCAGAATCACTGTTAATCAAGCCATCAGTAGCTAAAGATTGAAGCTTTTGGTTGAGAATTTCTTACTCATTTATGTTGTTTTCTTCATTTCCTTGTTTTGTATTGTATATATAAGTGTGTAGTATTTTATTCAACACTTGAATCTTATTTATGAAAATATTCTTGTTTAAAGTGTGAATTAAATACCTTGTTGTGCTTATGTATTGAATGATTTTTATTTATTTATGAAGTGAATTATTGTTATTTTAATTATTCTTGTTCTTTAATGTTTCTAAAGGGATTGGCTGACCCTAGGACTCTCCCATTAACTTCGAATTAATTTTGGAAAAGATAATTTGAGGTTGAGAAAGATTAACTAACAAGAACTTAAGGCGTTAACCTTCATTTTATAGATTCTACCTAGGGATGGGATTGAACTACTTGTAATCATTTCAGGTGTGCTTAATTTTCTAATTATTTTAGGGATAATTTAATAAGGAAGTCTTTTTAGTCTTCGGAAGAAGCTAATTAAGAATTATTATCCGTGGCTAATTAACATAAACTCACTCATATTTGTAAAATCGTGAAATACATTGGATCGTTACTTGAGTGTAATTTCTGATGCATTCATGCTTGTAGCCATTGATCATTTTACTTGCTTTCTAGGTTAGTTTATATTTTCGCATTTAGGTAGAAACATTTTCAAATCAAAATTTTTAGTGTTTGGCATTGCGCGATAAGCGATAATTTTCTTACATTCCTAATCGCCTACACATTGTTCTCTGTGGGATTCGACCCCAACTCATAGCTAGGTAAATTATATTGTATGCGACCATGTCTATTACTTTTTATAGTGGATTTGGACTTCATCAAAATTGGCGCCGTTACCGGGGAACAATTTGGCGTAATTTAGATTGTTTGAGAAGTAAGCGAAAGTGCTTTGGTCCAAACTTGTGAATATTTGTGTAATTATTTTTCTTACATTGGTCTATTTTCATATTTGTGAAAAATGGAATCATATAATGAAAATTGGTCGGATGGTAGTTGTTCATACTTTGATGACCCTTGTCCTTATTGTGGAGGACCACACTCGTGTCAAAATTGTATAAATTCTCTCGGGGGTGGATTGTGCACACAATTTCAATCCCATGAGTAGAGTGTTTGTAATAAGTGTGGATGCCAAAATGGTCATTGGGATGATTGTGCTTATTTGTCCTTCCCTTCCCCAAGCCCCTACTATGATGATTCTACCTTTTGTGATGAGAATTATAGGGCTATGGAAATGGAAAAAGTTGAGCATGGCCGAAATGGAGAGTTCAAGATCATGTTGGAGTGTTTACTTGAAGAAGGAAACAAGGAGCAAAATGCCTTGGAGGAGCTTTTGGAGAATAGTCTTCAAAATGACTTGGCACTTGCAAGGTTGCACTCACAAATGGATGAAATGATCGAAGCCTTAAGGGTTCAAAAAGCCTTGGAAGTGAATGATAGTCAAGAACCTTCCTTGGAGATTGAAGTTTAAAATCCTTCCTTGGCACTTGATCAAAACGAAGAAGAACTCTCAAATGCTCACAATGAGAAAATGATGCTCATGTTGGAGACAATTCTTGAAAATGAGGAGAAGCACAACTTTGCACTCGAGGACTTGAAACAAAGCTTGAATTACGATGATGAACACATTTGCACTTTGAAAGATCAAATACAAATATTGGTTGAGGCTCACTATACCCACCAACTTGAGAGTGTGGAAGGAAGCATAGAAGAATCCAATTCTGAGGAAGAAAGTGAGCAAAATGACAAGAAAGCAAAATGACATTCCTCAAATGAGAGCCAAGAAGTGAAAAATGAAGAATTTAAGGATTGGCTTGATCATCAACTTACTACCCCCCATCGCTCGTGGTCGCAATCTTGATTCCAAACTAGATGCTCAGTTCATATCTTCCAAGTGGCGAGAAAAGTGGCAAAGTTGTTTGCGTCGTGCCACGACGTTAAATGCGGCGCTTAGTGGGAGGCAACCCATCGTTTTTCAAAAATTTTTAGTCGTTTTTGAAATTTTCTTTTTTGGAATAGCTTATTATATTTTTTCTAACCAATCTGCCAAGTTTTAGATTTTTTGGAGTTGAATTGAGCAGGTCGGAGTGTTCCGGAAAGCTAAAACCAGTAGCTGCCAGCACTATTGAAGTGCAGAAAAATATTACTCTTCGCATTCGTGTAAGACAATCGCGTTCATGTTGGTTTAGACAACTGCAAACCTTCGCGTTCGTGTGCTCTGCAAATGCGTTCGCAACATTCAGCAACAATTACCCTTCGCATACGCGGACAACCATCCTGAACGCGTAGGGTCAGGTGAGATAAAATCAAAAAAGGGTACTGGATATAAAAAACCAAACCCTTGCTCAAAACAACAGTTCCATTCACCCCTTAAACCCCAAAATTCAAAATTCATCCATAATTTTCAAGCTTTCTTGCAAATTTTCAATCTCCACTCTTAAGGTATGTAAATTCCTTTCTTGTATCTAAAATCTTTCTTCTCCTTCTTGGTGCAAATTGTGAAACAATAGATGAGAACTCATTGTTATTTGGTGCTTAATGTTCAAACAATTTATGATCTTAAATGACAAATGTGTGTGTGAAATTCGTTGTGCTTGCTGGGTGAGATTGGTCGAGTGTGAGTGCTTATTTGTAAGAAAATTCTGGGTAAAATATGTGCATAATTTTGCTGTAAATTAACAAACAAAAATGGGCACGCCAACTGTTTGAAGAAAAACTTGAAAGAGAAAAATTTCTGGGCGAAGAAGATGACCTTCGCAAACGCGAGGGTCTCTCCCGCAAACGCGAAGGCATAACAGTAGGATTGAAAAATTTTGACCTTCACGAACGCGATGGTATGCTCGCGAACGCGAAGGTCTGAGTTTGGGCAAAAAAATTTTTACTCTTCGCGAATGCGGCTTGCTGCTTGCGAACGCGAAGAGCAATGCGTGGAAGTCCCAAAAAGGGCACAAAATAGTAGCTTCGCACAGCTCTGCCCGGGACCCTTTTTGTCCATTTATTCTGCTTAAATACTTCCTAATACATTGTTTTAAGTGTCTGTATGAGCTTTTTATATTGTTGGTCGATTTTGTAGGTACTTTGAGCTTAAAATGGATCTGGAACATAATGAAATTGCACAAGAACAGGTCTTTGGAACTGGACAAGAGGAAGCATTTGATCGTGAGTGATTTCTATCTGCAGAATGACTCGGATGATGATGATGATGCAGACTTGGAGCTTAAAGTTCCCACCACCTACAGTTCTGACTGATGCTGTATTCAGGGAGCACTTTCCACCATTTTACTCTATTATTTTTAGTTGCATTGGGGACATTGCAACATCTTTAGTTGGGGCGTAGCTTCTTGTATAACTGTTCTTATTGTATAATTGTGGATAACTATGGGGATGGCAGATTGGTACTATGAATATTTTTATTTTGTTGTTAGTATATTTTCATGTGATGTGTTATATTAGTATGTTTATTAGCTCCTAAATTTTTTTTAGTTACTTGATGCTTATTAGCTTCTTAATTTTTTTACTAGCTTCTTAAATTAATTTTTATTAGCTTTTTAAATTTTTTTATATAGTATGTTTTATATTAGTGGCGATATCCTTGGTTTTCCCAATGATGGATAGATAGACAACTTTCTTAAGGGAATTAGTCTTGTAATTAGAATTAGCTTTTATTAATTTAGGAAAAATAAATGGTTTGAGTTGGAGTTTGTGCCCATTGACCAAGTTGTGGATTGCTTGGTACCAACATAATTTAAACCTCGACATATGAATTTTTGGTTGTTGAAAAAGAAAAATGATTGAAGTAAAGATGTCATGATTTTAGACTCAAATTTTGGCTCTTTAATTCACTAAATAGCTTCCTTTATGCTATATGTAACCTCTTTGAGTCATTTGTTTCAATTGGATTTTGGATTTATATTCCACTTGAGTTTCATGAGCCATGTGTGGTGAGATGTATTTATGAGTTCTTTTGTAGTACTTGTGGCCTAGAACTTGCCCGGAATCTACTTTAAGGCAAAATTAAAGACTAACTTGGTTTGAAAAATGATATTAGGCCTTCCTTGGACCGCTAGTATGCCTTAGATTTCCTACCCTTAAATATTTTCCCTAGTCAAACTATTTTGAGCCTTTAAACTTATTCTTTGGCAACCATATTACAAGCTTAAATCCTTTGTTCTTAATTGATCTAGCTTTTGGCACCCTACCTCCCTAAGTACTTTGAAAGTGTAAACATAGGCTAAAAGCCTAAGTTTGGGGGTCGAAGGTTGGAAAAGTTGTGATATGGAAGTTGTTTGAAAAGGTGGAAGGTAGAATATATATATATATATAAAACCTTCGTTGATTTTGAAAATGAAAGAAAACAAAAAAAAAGAAGGGTATATAGAATAAAATGATAAAAAGTCGTGAATAAAGGGAAGACTAGGTGTGGAATGAAAAGTGAAGAAAGGATGGAAAATATTTTTGAAAGAAGTGGACTTTAATTGTAAATATTGTAGTTCTTGGGGAGGTTTTGAGTCACTTTAACCAAAATTATGCCCTACCTTAAAAAAAAAGCCTAAACTACAACCCTTTAAGTCCTAATTGATTTTGAACCAAGTTATCTACATTAGTGGAGGAATACACGAAGGGCAAACCTATGATACTACTTGTATGCATCTGAACATCTTTTTGAGAGAGAGTAAATTCTTTCCATTTGATATCCCACTTTTGCTTTGAATTAAGATTATGAGTGTGGGAACCTCTCTTAAATGTGAGGGCACGTGAGAGTTGAGTTGTGAATATAATCCCATTTTCAATTGGAGGGAATGACCAAAGAAAATTGATTGTGATAGAGAGGCAAATTTTGAAGCTTTAGTGTCATGACTTAATTGCTACTTTGATTTGCTTTAGTATTCGAGCACCTAAAGTTCATGAGAAGTGCTTGAAAATTCATATGCTTTAGAGTAATTGTTGGTACCAATCGAAGTCATGTTTTTGTGCTTATAGTAGACCTTTTTGGCTTGGCATAATATGGATGCATTGTTGAGTTAACTACTTGGGAGGAGATTTTGTCGCTTTTATTGCTTGTGGACAAGCAATAGTTTAAGTTTGGGGGTTTGATAAGTTGGTATTTCACCAGCTTATCTTGTCTTTAAACCTATACTTTTTGCTATGTTTAAGTGATAAAATCGTGTGCTTAATGTCGTTTACTTCCATTTTATAGGTTCAAAGTGATTTAGAGGTAAAGGGTGGAGAAACTAAGTGAAAACAGATCCAAAGGAGCTAAAATGAACAAAATGATACCTGCCAGTGATTTGTCGTTCGCGAACGCGAAGGCACCATGCGAACGCGAAGGAGCAAGAAACCTAACATACGTGAACGCGAAGTGACAAACACGAATGCGATGGTTCAAAATCCAAAACTTCGTGAACACGTATACCTGAACGCGAACGCATAGATTCCAGACCCAAAGCTTCGCGAATGCGTAGGTCCAAGTGTGAACACGTAAGATTAGAATATCAAACCTTCACGAACGCAATGTTGTTAACGCGAGCACGATGAAGAACTGGGCGTGAAAACTAAGCAATTTTGGAATTTCACATTTTTTGACCCCAAACACTTTAATACCCAAATCAGCTCATTTGTAAAATATCTTTGGTAGATCTTTGGCTTATTTTCAGTTTTTAGGGCTAGAGAGAACATGTTTTGGAAGCTAGGGCTTTGCATACACACTTTGGTCTTGAAGATTGAAGCTTTTGGTTGAGAATTCCTTACCCATTTATGTTGCTTTCTTCATTTCCTTGCTTTGTATTGTATATCTATGTGCGTAGTATTTTATTCAAAATTTGAATCTTGTTTATGGAAATATTCTTATTTAAAGTGTGAATTAAATACCTTATTTTGCTTATGTATTGAATGATTTTTATTTATTTATGAAGTGAATTATTATTATTTTAATTATTCTTGTTCTTTAATGGTTCCAAAGGGATTAGCTAACCCTAGGACTCTCCCATTAACTTCGAATTAATTTTGAAAAAGATAATTTGGGGTTGGAAAAGATAAAGATTAATTAACAAGAACTTGAGGCGTTAACCCTCATTTTATAGATTCTACCTAGGGATGGGATTGAACTACTTGTAGTCATTCCGGGTGTGCTTTATCTTTTAATTTTTTTAGGGATAATTCAATTAGGAAGTCTTGTTAGTCTTCGGAAGAAGCTAATTAAGAATTATTATCCATGGCTAATTAACATAAACTTGCTCATATTTGTAAAATCATGAAATACATTGGATCATTACTTGAGTGTAATTCCCGATGCATTCATGCTTGTAGCCATTGATCATTTTATTTGCTTTCTAGGTTAGTTTACATTTCCGCATTTAGGTAGAAACATTTTCAAATAAAAATTCTTAGTGTTTGGCATTGCGCGATAAGCGATAATTTTCTTACATTCCTAATTTCCTACACATTGTTCTCTGTGAGATTCGACCCCGACTCATAGTTGGGTAAATTATATTGCATGCGATCGTGTCTATTACTTTTTAGTAGTGTATTTGGACGTCATCAGGACAAGGCGCCAAGCTGCAAAATTGGAAGGATACACCATTTCCGATCAGGCGGGAGTCCCGGTAGACCTGTCCTGCTACTTTTTCTGCATCCCGAGTTATTCCAGGGTGTAACTTGGATGTTTTCTTTAGTTTCTTGTCTTTATATTTCCAAATGTAAACCTTGTTATCTTCAAATTCGAAGAAATGAAATCAATATTTCATCATTTATTTTTCTTTATTCTTTCTGATTTTGCCATGTTTCTCTTTCATTTCTTCATTTCAGTTCTAATAATGCGGCTTTAAATAACATGATATGCTTGCGAATTTCATGCCTAGATCCAAACATGTTGTCTAATTGTGAATTAATGAACCAAGAATCGGAATATGATGAAGAAGAGGCCTTTAGGGAAATAAATCGAGAATTAGAACAATTTGAGAATAAACCTAAGCCAAACTTGAATGATACCGAGCCGGTTAACTTGGGTAGTTCTATAGAAATTAGGGAAACCAAGATAAGCATTCACACGGACGAGAGAACCCGGGATGCAATAGTCCAACTCTTGTTTGAGTTTAAAGATGTGTTTCCTTGGTCGTATGACGGCATGCCAGGGCTCAGTGTTGATCTGGTGGTTCATAAGTTGCCAACTTATCCCGATTGCCCTCCGATCCAGCAAAAACAAAGGAAATTTAAAATTGGCATCAGTGACAAGATCAAAGAAGAAGTCACGAAACAGTTGAAAGCAAGGGTAATCCGAGTGGCCCGGTACACCACATGGCTAGCTAATGTAGTCCCAGTCCCAAAGAAAGACGGGAAGACCCGGGTGTGTGTGGATTACAGAGATTTGAACAAGGCATGTCCCAAAGATAACTTCCCATTGCCAAACATCCACATCCTTGTTGATAACTGCGCCAAGCATGATATACAGTCCTTCGTGGATTGTTACGCAAGATATCACCAGGTGTTGATGGATGAAGAAGACGCAGAGAAAACAGCCTTTACCACACCCTGGGGCACATACTGTTATCGAGTTATGCCGTTTGGTCTGAAGAATGCTGGGGCGACTTACATGAGGGCCATGACAGCAATTTTCCATGATATGATGCATCAAGAGATAGAGGTGTATGTGGACAACGTGATCATCAAGTCCAAAGCCTAGGATGACCATGTCCGAGATTTGAGAAAATTCTTCTAGCGGTTGCACAAATATGACTTGAAGTTGAACCCAGCCAAATGTGCATTTGGAGTCCCATCCGGCAAACTTTTGGGCTTCATAGTCATCCGGAGAGGTATCGATTTAGATCCAACAAAAATAAAATCTATCCGAGATTTGCCTCCTCCGAAAACCAAGAAAGATGTGATGAGCTTATTGGGCTGATTAAACTATATCAGTCGGTTCATTGCTTAGTTGACATCCACATGCGAGCACATATTCAAATTGTTGAAAAAAGAGGCAGCAATCAAGTGGGCGGAAGAATATCAAGAAGCTTTTGATAAGATCAAAGAATATCTGTCAAATCCACCAGTCTTGGTTCCACCATAGCCAGGGATGCCTCTTTTCTTGTACCTGACAGTCTTGGAAAATTCTTTCGGCTGTGTCCTTAGGCAACATGATGTAACCCGGAAGAAAGAACAGGCAATCTACTACCTGAGAAAGAAGTTTACCAGCTATGAAGCTAAGTATACTCTGTTGGAGAGAACCTGTTGTGCCTTAACTTGGGTCGCTCAAAAGCTGAGACATTATCTTCAAGCCTACACCACCTACCTCATAACTAGGTTGAATCCTTTGAAATACATATTCCAGAAATTGATGCCCACAAGTAGATTCGCAAAATGAGAGATTCTGCTCACGAAATTTGACATAGTCTATATTACTCACATGGAAATGAAAGCCCAAGCATTGGAAGATCATTTGGCTGAAAATTCGGTTGATGATGAATACCAACCGTTGAGCACTTATTTCCCAGATGAAGAGGTAAATTCAATAGAAGCAACAAAAGGTGTGGGAATTGGGTCAATTTTGATCTCGCCCGCTGGTCAGCATTATCCGACCACAGCTAGGCTTCGGTTTTTCTGCACAAACAACACTGCTGAGTATAAAGCCTGCATCATGGGTATGAACATGGCGATTTACCAGGACGTCGAAGAGTTGTTGATTATGGGAGACTCAGATCTGATTATCCGGCAAGCCCAGGGAGAATATGAAACCCGAGATGTTAAGCTTATTCCCTATCGGCAACATGTGGAAGATCTCAGCAAGTGGTTCAAATCGATAGAGTTCAGGTACATCCCTCGATGTCACAATGAACTAGCTGATGCACTTGCCACTCTGGCCTCGATGTTGCCTTACCCAGGCAATGCCCACATTGATCCCCTGGAGATCCAAATCAAGGAAAGGCATGGTTATTATAATATAGTTGAGGCAAAACCAAACACCCAGCCATGGTACCGTGACATCAAAAGGTTTCTGAAAATGCAAGAATACCCTGAGCAAGCTAGTGGGGACCAAAAGAGAACCATTAGACGGCATGCAAGTGGTTTCTTTTTAACCGATGATGTCCTATACAAGATGTACTTCCCCGGATCTCAACTTGTTAAGATGTGTTGATGCCGAGGAGGCTGGAAGAATTATGCATGAAGTACACGCAGGAGTGTGTGGACCTCGCATTACTGGGTATGTTTAGGCAAAGAAAATCCTTCGAGCAAGGTATTACTGGATAACTATGGAAAAGGACTGCTTCCACTTTGTCCGGAAGTGCCATCAGTGTCAGTTGCACGGTGATTTGATACATGCACCTCCAACAGAACTACATCCCATGTCAGCAACTTGGCCATTTGTTGCTTGGGGCATGGACGTCATTGGGCTGATTGAGCTGAAAGCCTCAAATGGACATAGATTCATACTGGTTGCCATTGATTACTTCACGAAGTGGGTTGAAGCCATCACTCTCAAATCAGTCACCAAGAAAGTTGTGGTATATTTTGTGCACTCTAATCTTATCTGCCATTTTGGCATTCCCGCAACTATCATCACAGATAATGCTACAAACCTGAATAGTCGTTTGATGGAAGAAGTATGCGAACAATTCAAAACAACGCATAGAAACACCATTCCCTACCGACCCAAAGCCAATGGTTTTGTTGAAGCGGCAAACAAGAACATCAAGAAAATCTTGAGAAAGATGATTCAGAGCTCCAGACAATGGCATGAAAAGCTGCCTTTTGCATTACTGGGATACCGCACCACGGTGCGCACATCGGTATGAGCAACCCCATACCTTTTGTTTTATGGAACTGAGGTTGTTATACCCGCGGAGGTAGAAATCCCTTCTCTCCGGATCATCGTTGAAGCAGAAATTGAGGACAGTGAGTGAGTCAAGACTCATCTGGAACAGTTGACTTAATTGATGAAAAGCGGATAGCTACGGTTTGTCACGGGCAGTTGTACCAACAAAGAATGGCCTGTGCTTATAACAAGAAAGTGCGACCCATGAATTTTGAAGTTGGCCAACTAGTGTTAAGGCGCATTCTTCCTCATTACCGGGAAGCAAAAGGAAAATTTGCTCCTAATTGGAAGGGTCCATACATCATCAGGAAGCTATTGTCGAGAGGAGAATTGTATATGTGTGATGTCGAAGGAAATGATCCTAAAGCAGCTGTAAATGCGGATGCAGTAAAAAGGTACTATGTCTAAGCTTTCTGCGGTGATGACTTTGTTCAATTGAGATGACGAAGGCTTTCATTCCCGCTATCCAAACACTATTAACCCCTCGTAAACCCTTTGAGCCGGTTACTCTTCTTTGATTACCCTCTTTAGAACCCGAAAGTACTATTGAAAAAAAAAATGAAAATGATGAAAAGTGAAAAATGAAAAATTATGAAAAAAAAGAAGAAAAGAAAACAAAAAAAAAGAAAAACAAAAACAAGTGTTCGCGGAACTACGTCTGACTTGATTCCGAAAGGATACGTAGGTAGCCTCTCTTTGGGGTTCAATCATACCAAAACAAAAATCCCAATTTCCCCAAAAGAGAAACTGGGGCAGATTATGTAATGGCTCGACAATGAGCCCACCAAAATGATTCGAAAGTTGTAATTCTATCCAAGATTCATTTTTTACCCAATAACCTCGTCCAAGTCCTTCTGATCAATTGGCAAAGGTGTGAAATCGGGGAACATCATTGTTGGAATATGATACAATCAAAGTGAGAGAAATAAAATGAGAGAGTCTTATTGGTGAAAACCTACAGGCACCGTAAGGCAACGTTGAGCAGTGAAATTGCAAATGAGAGAGTCTGTTTAGTGAAAACTCGTAAAGAGCACTATCGAGCGATGGTGAGAAGAGAAACGAGAGAGGTCGATTGGTGAAAACCCGCAAAGGGCGCCGTCGGTCGAAAAGAAGACATCTCCCGCCACTAAAAGAGTCCTGGCAAGATTTCCTAGTTTTGAAACACGGGTCAGTGAGTTTATGAGAAGTTGGGAAGTTTGTGCGGGTCAGGCTTCCAGTCCAAGAAACATGTCATGTCTATTTGAAGCCCACATGCACCCTAGATAAGTCCTTCTTCTCTTCCCAAAAGGGACACTTCTCTTTAAATTCATTCTCTTTCCTTTTGTTTACTTTTTCCTCGAGTCCCTTTTGTTCTAACTCTATTCCCAAAACTAGTATAAAGAAAAGGTGGCAGGACTGGTTTTTACAAGGCTCTTCTTAACAAAAGCTAAAGAAAGTACCCAGCCTCAGCGGGTGCATCAAGCCAATCCCAACTTGCCATGATGGCGGATGCTTTAAAATAAAAGTTTATTGAAAGAGACAAAGAAAGTCAAGGACAAAGGTCTTAAAGGCAGAATAAAGTGAAAGGGTCGAAGCCCCATACAGGCGAGTTGTCATGAAATCCCAAAAGCCGAGCCTTTTGTTTTGAGAAGAGATTCATCTTCCAAAACCTGCAAGCAGCAGAGGTTCTCAATAGAAGCTGGGCCGAAGTCAAGCAATTGAGACGATCAAGGCCACAAAACCAACCGTCGTATCAAACTAACGAATTGCTCTTTATTTGAAAAGTTGAAACAGGTGTAATCCAAAGCAATCGTGCAAGGAGCGGGTGCAACCAAAAAGAAAATGTGCAAGGGCTAGAAGCAGCCTCGCAACAATAATCAACCCAAATGGAAGTTTCCTCAAAAATCTTTCCTGCATTTTTACTATAAAAAAGGAGAAGAAGAAAAATCCCACATCATGGTAGCTTAGGGCATTCAATCTCTAGCCGCGTCCTTTCTAACATAGGGTTCCATTCCCTAATTGTCCCCGGCATAACCCGAGGACCCTCTTTCTCCCTGGCATAACCCAAGGAGCCTTTTTCTTCCTTATCCCGACATAACCCCTGGATCTCCCCTGCATAAACCGAGGACCCTCTTTCTCCCTGGCATAACACAAGGAGCCTTTTTCTTCCCTATCCCGACATAACCTTCGGATTTCCCCGGCATAACTCGAGGACACTATTTCTCCCTGGCATAACCCAAGGAGTCTTTTTCTTCCTTATCCCGGCATAACCCGCGGATCTCCCCGGCATAACCTAAGGACCCTCTTTCTTCATGGCATAACCCAAGGAGCCTTTTTCTTCCTTATCCCGGCATAACCTATGGATCTCCATGGCATAACACGAGGACCCTCTTTCTCCCTGGCATAACCCAAGGAGCCTTTTTCTTTCTTATCCCGGCATAACCCGCGAATCTCCCCAGCATAACCCGAAGACCGTCTTTCTCCCTGGCATAACCCAAGGAGCCTTTTTCTTCCTTATCCTGACATAATTCGTGGATCTCCCTGGCATAAACCGAGGACCCTCTTTCTCCTGGCATAACCCAAGGAACCTTTTTCTTCCTTATCCTGTCATAACTCGCGGACCTACCTGGCATAACCCAAGGAGCCTTTATCTTCCTTATTCTTGCATAACCCGCAGATCTCCCTAGCATAACCCAAGGAGCCTTTTTCTTCCTTATCCCGGCATAACCCGCGGATCTCCCTGGCATAACCCAAGGACCCTTTTCTTCTCTCCCGGCATAACCCGTGGACCTCCCTAGCATAACCCAAGGAGCCTTTTTTCTTTTATCTCGGCATAACCCATGGACCTCCCCAGCATAACCTGATGACCTTTTTTTCTTCGCTCCCTGGCATAGCCCAAGGACCTTTTTCTTTTCTCCCGACATAACCCGTGGACCTCCCTGGCATAATCTGAAGACCCTTTTTTCTTCACTCCCTAGCATAACCCAAGGACATTTTTTTTATCCCGACATAACCCGTGGACCTCCCTGACCTTTTTCTTTTATACCGGCATAACCCGGTCATTTTCCAGCATAACCTGGTAACCCCCTAATTTAAGGCTTCATTCCCAAGGATACACAATCTTGATTTTTTTGCTTAGATATGTGTCACAAATAACTCACAAAATTTTCCAAGTGAAAACTGGGGCAGAAAAATTTCATTTGTTTGTTTGTTTGTTTTGGTGTCTGAGAAGGTTTGACTCCGAGGCATAGGATCCAAGGTAATTGAAAGAATGAGTCTCCATCCAGAATAAAGAAAAGAAGAAAATAACAAAAAAGAAGTGAATTCAAAAGGTTGAAGCAGAAAAAGATGCGGACTGGTCAAAACTTGACTGAAGGCACAAGCTCCGCCTATCCCATTTTGATCCAATGCTGAAGAAAGAAACAACGCTTGCAGATGACGAGTATCAAGATTTAGATCGGAGTCCACAACAAAATTAGTTAAGACTCAAGATCAAGCTTCAAGAGATTTATAGATAGGAATCTTGTAACTCATAGTTGATAGGCATAGCTAGCTTAACTTTGAATTTCTTTTTGGTGTAATAAGGAGGTCAGCAAGCAGTAGCAGCAACAACAACGGTGAAATCACAGCTCCCGGTAGTCCCATCTACCAAAATATCCAGAACTACACTGATCCAATTCCTTTACAGCTAAGGATATGTAGGCAACCTCTGAAGCAAGGTTCGGTCAGACGTTTTTCAAAATGCATCTCATGGAGTGCCAAGCGGGCAAAAATCCCTCATAAATGCTCATTTATCTTTTCCCAAAAACCCTTCGTGTCTCCGAGCAAAGAGGGGCAGCTATGAGCACGTAATTTTGGCCCCACTTAAATTACTCCTACAGACTCCTTAGATTTAGGATTTTCCTTTTATTATTTAATTTTTAGGATTTAATTGCGTAATTTTGTGTGGATTTTTATTTGTGTACGCACTTCTAGTTTTAAATAATTCATAAAGATACAAAACATATTGCATGGACATTTAGGATTTAATTTTACATATTTTTAGACTAATTAGTAATTAGGCTTGTACAAAAATACAAAAATCACAAAGAAAACTTTGATTTGTTTTATTTGGTTTTAATTTTAGTTTTTAGGTTTATTAGTTTATTTTAAATTGGTATTAGTTTAATTATATCTTAATTAGGTAGGTTGAATTAATTTTTAGGTTTAATTTTAATTGAAAAAAGAAAGAAAAGGAGAAAAAATATAAAAAGAAAAGAATTAAATGAAATGGAAATAAAAAAAAAAAACTGGCCCGTTAAGTACTGGGCCAGTATTAAAAATAATCTACCAGCACAAGCCAAACCACCTTTGAACCCCTGAATCAGCCCATACCCTACCCCAAATTCTACCCGGTCCAGCACCATAAATCCCCAAACGACGTCGTTTTCGCTCCTCAGTTGATCTCAACCGTCGAGGTTGTTGGATCAAACGGTTGATAACGGAGGAGCCCTT
>MU718836.1:58856-78229 GCA_026770625.1 Nicotiana glauca | reverse complement strand
CCCCCCCCCCCCCTCATGCTCTGTCTCTCACCAAACACAGAAACCCTAATCCTGCCATGAGCCACCGTCTGCCGCTGGCCGGAAATCGCCTCCGCCGGCGGCAATCCTCCATTTGCCCTCAAAATTTCACTAAGGACTCCTCTCACCCTCCTCATACTCATACCACCACTGATCTCCCTCAATTTTGACTGGAAAGCCCAAAAAATCCAAACCCTAGGGCGCCGCCCTTGATTTCCTCCGCCGTGTACGGCGACACCTCACACAATCTCCACCAAAATCACACCAAGGACTCACCCTGACCCCCTCTCCCCAAATATCAAACTATATTCCCTCAAATCCAGCTGAAATCCCTCGAATCCTAGATCTAGGGTTCATGTTCAAAGTCCAAGTTGAAGTCCAGGCCGTGCAGAGTTTTCCCAGTTGTTCCGTTAGTTCTCAAATGATGTTATTTGCTTGTTCTTGGCAAAGAATAAGCAGATAACATTATATGGGAATTAAACATGAAAGTCATTCAAATTAGAGGCCTAGATCAGTATGTTTTGTCTTATTTATTTATTTGTTTTTCTCTTTTCATCTCCTGTTCTTTTCTCCGCATAGTTGAATTTCTTGTGATTGAAACCAGCTTCCTGTAACGATCCAGCCGGTCGTTTTTGGAATTTACGCCCCGATTCCCCATTTACTACTTTCCCTAAGTTCATTTCTGCTATTTTGGTTTGCCGGGACGTTCGGTTTTTAGGATTCGGAGTGTTTCGGGACACTTAGTCCCTAAATGAGAGCTTAAGAGTTGAAAAATGGTCTGTATTCGGAGCAGTGTGAAAATGACCTCGGAATGGAAATCTGATGGTTCCGTTAGCTCCATTAGGTGATTTTGGGGCTGGGAGCACGTTCGGAATGTAATTTGGAGGCCCGTAGCTCATTTAGGCTTGAAATGCCGAAGTTTGAATTTTTGAAGTTCCGGTTCGATAGTGAATTTTTGATTCGAGGTTCGGTTTGGGATTCCGGAAGTTGCTGTAGCTTCGTCATGTCATTTTGGGTGTGCGTGCAAATTTCAGGTCATTCGGACAAGGTTTGGATAGGTTTTTGATGAAATTCGTGTTCCGGCGTTGTTTTAGGTGGTTTAAGGATTTGAGCAAGTTTGAATGATGTTATGGGATATGTCTGTAGGTTTGGTTGAGGTCCTGGGGGCCTCGGGTGTGTTTCGGATGCTCAACGGAGCAATTTCAGAACTTAGAGAGTTGCAGATTTTCTGTTGTGTGTTGCAGACCCTTTTCTTCTATGCGATCGCATAAGCTTCCATACGATCGCATAGAGCTTTTTGTGCTGGGCCTCATTTTCCTTCAATACCATCGCACTACCCTTTTTGCGATCTCATAGCTCTGCCTCCCCATTATCTGCGTTCGCAACCCCCTCCCTCCGTTCACACTAAGTAACCTGGGCTAGTGTCTCAGGGCCCAATCCCTTATACGCGATCGCAGAGCCTATATTGCGATCGCATAGGTCCAGTCCCTTCTCTTCCGCGATCGCAGTCCCATCCCTGCGTTCGCATAGGCCATTTTTCTGGGCCTTCACATTTTGTTCTACGTGATCGCATCCCTTTTTCATGCGATCGCAATGAAGAAATACCTGCCAGACAGATTAAAAATCGCATTTCGAGGGTTCACCATTTTTACAATATTTTGACTCCTAGAGCTCGGTTCTTGGCAATTTTTAAAGAGAATTTCACCTGGGCAACTTGGGTAAGTGATTCCCACTCGATTTAGACCATATTCCATGAATCTCCTATTAATTTTACCCTTTAATTTCGTGTTTTTGAATGGGAAGTGGTAAAACTTCTTAGGCCTAATTGTGAGGATTTGAGGGGGCATTTGACCTTCGATTTGGAGATTTTTATATGGTTGGACTCGTGAGAGTAGGAGGGTTTTGAAAATGTAAAAATTATTTGATTCTGAGATAATGGCTAGAGGGGCATTTTGGTCATTTTACCTATTTTCGCGCTCTAGCTTTAGTTTTAATAGTGGAATTAGTTGTTTGCAATATTATTTACGATTTGTAATTGAATTGAATAGATTTGGGCCATTGGGAGTCGGATACTCGTGGCAAGGGCATCGTTCCCTAGTTGATTTTGTACCGGTTCGAGGTAAGTGGTTTGTCTAACCTTGTGTGGGGGACCCTTTTCCCTTAGGACTTCTTATGTGTTGAATTACATGCCTTGTACGCGAGGTGACGAGCATGTACTTGTGCAAATTGTTGAAAACCCACTTTACTTGAAATGCTCAAACTGTGTTTTCTCCGTTATTTGACTGTTTTCAATGCAGGATAAAAATTGTGTTAGTTATAAAAGCATGACTAGATAGAATTCACTGCTTAATTGCTTAATTGCCATAATTGAATTTAACGTGAAGCACGTTAGGCCAGTATTTAATTGTTACTTGTATTTGTGCGTTTCATTCTCTGAATATTTCCCCGATTTGGTTGTGTTTTTACATTGGGACTACGGGTTCAATTCTCGGGAGATCCTTGCTATTGATATTATGGACTACGGGTTCGATTCCCGGGAGATCCTTGCTATTGATATTATGGACTACGGGTTCGATTCCCGAGAGATCCTTTGCTACTGATATTATGGACTACGGGTTCGATTCCTGGGAGATCCTTTGCTACTTATATAATGGACTACGGGTTCAATTCCCAGGAGATCCTAGATATTTAAATGAGATGGACTATGGGTTCAATTCCCGGGAGATCCAACGGACAGTTTAGGAATACTTGTTGTGTTATTTTCCTTACTTAGCTTAATTGTCATTGACTTGTAGCTTATATCCTGTTTTATTATTATTTCAGATAAATTCTTGATTTACACTGCTCATTATTGTTATTATATTTTATTCTCAGTTGGGCCCTGACCTTCCTCGTCACTACTCAACCGAGGTTAGACTTGGCACTTATTGAGTACCGCTGTGGTGTACTCATGCCTCTTTTGTGCATGTTTTTCATGTGCAGATCCAGGTACTTCTGGTCGGACTTTCTATTAGTGATCCAGGCGATACATTCGGAGACTTGAGGTATATTTTGCCGCGTCCGCAAACCGAAGAGTCTCCTTCTACTCTATCTTATAGTTAGCAGTTCCATTTCATGTGTTCAGTTGTGTAGACATTTCCGGATGTTAAAGCCGTAACTTATGTTATTTTAGCCTGTGTTGCCCGTGGATTTCCGGGTCTTTGGGAGAGTTTTAAATTGCTAAGTGTTAAAGTGTATGTGCCAGGTGGCAACTATACTCATTGTCTACGTTATTCAGTTTTGATTATAAATTCTGTAGATTGTTATTACTTCCGCAACATGTTAGGCTTACCTGGTCATGAAGACCGGGTGCCGTCATGACATGTTCACAATTAATGAACTAGGGTCGTGACACTTCCCCTTCATGTTTAGTTCTTCTTCATGTTTAATCAATCTACGCCTTGATTTTTGTTTGCCAGTTTTTAAATTCTTCTGTTAAGTTTTTAGTTTATTCTCCTCTGTTCGTACTAATTACATAATTTTATGGTTTGATTAATTTTTGATTATTTCTTAATTTTCTGTTGACTAATAATTGATAATAGTAGGCTTCGATTCTGATTTTAGTAATTAATTCCAGTTTAAAATTTGGTTTTGTTGGATTGTTAGTTCAATTTTTGGGTTCTGGTTATAATTGGAGGTCATTTTGGTTATTGCTGAATAATTCAAGCCCTTGTAATTAACCATGGTCATCTTTGACCAAGTTAAAAGGGCTGGGGGTTAGTTTTATCTAGGTTAGTAATTCAAGGGTGAAGTCAAGGGTAATTAGGGTATTTCAATTAGGGAATCCTGTAGTAACTAAGAGTAGAACCCCCTAGAACCTTCTAGATTGGGGTTCCAATTAAAATTTCAGGAAATTGAGTGGTGTAACTTGGGTAACAAGTCAGTCCTTTAAGGACTTTAAGCTAAAAAGCTGAAAATAAAGAGGGAGCTAGGGTGTAAAGTAAAAGTCTGAAAATTGCCCTAATTTTGCCTATAAAAGGCAGTACCCCTGCCTTGCAAAACAAGTTTTTTAGAAGTCCAGAGATCTGAAATTTGAAATTCAAAAGTTTAGAGGCTAGAAATCTGAAAATTTGAAATCCAAGTTTAGAAGTTCAAAATTTTCAAAATCTGAAAGTTTGAAATCCTGAAAACTTACTGTTCCATTGAATTATCTGGGTTGATTTTGAGGTTTCCAAATTTTAAATCAAATCTCTAGCTCATCCGAGGTTGAAAATGGCCTAAGTTTTCCTTGTGCTATTCGTAGTTAAGGTTCTAGAGGTTCCTGGGGGCTATTTCGAGTTAATTTGGGTCATTCAATCTTGGTTTGATGCTTACTGGTGTTACTTGCCTGAAACTAATTCCTGGGCTGCTTGCTACCATTTTCTGAGTTTGAAACTGATCTTAAGCTGCTGCTGACTGTTGCTGACTCTTCCCTCTTCTTACATTTCCAGGTACATACCTCCTGAAATACCCTATGTATTGCTGAAATTTTGAATTGAAGATGGAAATAAGAAGATTCGAAGATGTATTGCATTTTATGTAGTTACGTTTGTCTGCTTTGCACATGAAATACTATCCTATTTATTAAATCTTTATATTTAGATGATAAGTTTTTTATTGCTTTGGAAGCATTGTAATTGAACAGGACATTACTATTACTTGCATATAGACATACTTGAGTAGGTATTAATCCTTTAGTTTCAAATTAGAAGTTTGTTATGATGTGTTATCATCCTGCTTATGGTTTGAATGCTTGAGGTCATTTAAATGGACTGGGAATTTGTAATTTGTTTAAGCTTAGGAATTCAGTAGCCTCATTCGAATATCAGCAATTACATGTTATATACAATCTTGTTTTGTTTAAAATCAGTAGATTAATGAGTTTAAGGTTTACTTGTGAAATCAATGTCGAGTTAAAAATTGTGATCTGTTAGTTTATTGGATTAGATTCATATGATATAATGCCTTAATTCTATTTTTTTGTACGTTTATGTGGGGCTTGAATCATGAATAGTCCACAGTTAAATGCGTTTAGGCCTCTTTGGGCCTAGACGTCAAATTGTCATAAGGCATGGGTAGTGTTGGCCCAAGTACAAGCCCCAAGTATGAGTTCTGACTTCAATAGTGGATCGTTGAAGTTTGGGCTTGCTCTAATGGGTTTAGACCTTCTGGTATTAATGTTATCTCTTTCCTATTAGGCTACTGGTTTATTGATGCTGGACTTAGCTTCCCTAATTTGAATAATTAGCATTGCCATAAATACCTGATTAGATTTTAGCAATAGTTTAAGTGGTAATTATCTTCACCTCTTAATTACAAGAGGAATTAAATCATATTAAATAGGAATAATTCATGGGCCTTCCAAAGATTAGTCTAGCATCCTTTAAAAAATAAAATTGAGGTGCGCTGCGCCAAATGAAATCACAAATTGCGTGGCCCTCTTTAATTACTTCCATTAAAATAGTTAGAACTCGGGACGTGCCATTTAGCAAATTTTCATGGCCTCCCGCAAAGATATCAACACGATATTTGCTTTAGGCTCATCTTTTAATATTACCTTCTTAAACTCGGGTGCGCATTTCATGTGACCCAAATCTAAATCATAAAATATTGAATATAATATGTTTCGGATTTGGGTGCATTTCATGTGACGTGATCCAAAGATATGTTTTAAACAACGTTCATCTTCCTTAAAAATCAATCAAAAGCGGTAAATAATTTTAAATTGCACTATAGGATGAACATATTTTAAAAATCACATATTAGACCTATTATGACAGTTTAAGCAACCGTGCTAGAACCACGGGATCCGGGGGTGCCTAACACCTTCCCCCGGGACAACAGAATTCCTTAGTCAAAATCTCTGGTTTGCAGACTTCGTTTGGAAAGTCAAAAATTTCCTCGATTTGGGATTCAAGATAAACCGGTGACTTGGGACACCAAAATCCAAACCTATCCCAAGTGGCAACTCAGATCAAATAAATAATCTCATTTCGAATAATGTCACTTAAAGTGGAAAAACTCCCTTTATTGTATCCTTCCGGGGGTGTAGTAAAAAATGAGGTGTGACAATCATTAGGTTTAGGGCGACGATCTATGGAGATTGCAAGGTAGCTGCTAATTCCGCAGGACCTTGTTACTCCTTAAAGTGGAAAAACTCCCTTTATTATATCCTTCCGGGGGTGTAGTAAAAAATGAGGTGTGACAATCATTAGGTTCACGACGATGATCTATGGAGATTGCAAGGTAGCTGCTAATTCTGCAGGACCTTGTTACCCCTTTTGTCATTTCTTCTTTCGACAGTTAGACCATTTATATATCTTAGTTCATAGTGTTAGACGCTCATGACTTAGTGACACCCCGATGTTTGGGGCTAGCTTCTGTATTTTTATATTAATTATATTTAGAGGTTATTTAGTTTATGAGAAATTTGAATGTTGGTATTGTTTTATTAAATCCTTAAAATTAATTAGTATTAATATTTTGGGAAATAGGTTTTCCATGTAACACGATAGGTGCCATCACGACATGGTTAGATTTTGGATCGTGAAAAGCTGGTATCAGAGCCTAGGTTACATAGGTCTCATGAGTCATGAGCAGGTTTAGTAGAGTCTTTTGGATCGGTACGGAGACGTCTGTACTTATCTTCGAGAGACTGCGGAACCTTTAGAAAAACTTCACCTTCTTGAATTCCTATCATCTGGTGTTGATTTTGCTTGAAGTGTAACTCTTTGAATTCCTTCCAAGCATTCGTATGTGAACATGAGCACTCGGTATCAGTTATGCATTGACAGATTGTGATTCCCTGAATGAGGTGCGAAATGTGATGTATGTTTGTTGATATTGATCCAGTCTGGAAGACTTGAGACCGAGTTTTGACTATAGATTGAGCACTTAGGTGTTGATTGTGTGAGCGCGCTCTTGTGGACCTATATGTCCGGTAGTGTCCATATTAGTGGATATTTTGGATGGATGGATACACGACAAGTATGATCTGACCACAAGATGAGTTCATATGATTTGAAAGTGACGAGAAGGTATTGCTAAAGGTTTCGCCTATTTGAGACTCAAGGTATGATTTTAGACTCGTTCGAGGACGAACGTTTGTTTAACAGAGGGAGGATGTAACGACTCGGTCAGTCGTTCTGAGAGTTATAGCTCCATTTCTCCTATTTCTATTTCTTTTTGTGTTGTTTGGCATTGTTGAGTTGTATCGAGTTGGTAGGTTTGGGTTCAGAGTAGTTTTGGAGTGAAATGAACACTTAGTCTCTTAGTTTGAAAGCTAAGTTAGAAAAGTCAATCAAAAGTTTACTTATGAGTAAATGAATTTGGATTTGAATTTTTATGATTCGGTTAGCTTCGTTGGGTGATTTTAGACTTAATAGTGTGTTCATAATGTAATTTGGAGGTCCGTGGTAGAATTAAGCTTGAATTGGCGAAAGTTGAAAGTTTAGAAGTTCTTAGGCTTGAATTCGAGGTTGATTTGGTATTTTGGTGTTCTTTTGGGTGTTTCAAACGTTCGACTAAGTTCGTGAAGTGATATATTATTTGTTGGAATTATTATTTGAGGGGTCGAGGGCCTCATGTGAGTTTCGAATAGGTTTGGGTTGCGTTGCGCTCGTTTTTCTTATGTTTCGACGCTGTTTCGTTAAGCATAAATGATATCATACTGAATAAATTAGCTCTGATTTCTTTTTTTTATTGAAGGATTAGATCCGTATCATAATTACGTACCCGTAGAAAAAAGAATGATCAAATTTGGACATCGTATGAGGATTGTAGGGTCATTTTACTAAAAATTAGGTTGCTAGATTTTTCAGAGTAATTACGAAATGGCCACTAACGGCATATTTAAAAATCTGCACTATTTGCAAATATTAAAACCTACATATCTCATTCATTATACGGTCAAATTGAGTGATCAAAAAGCCTAACGTGACTAGAATTCACAAGAAATCTATTGGAGGCATAAAATACGAGTTTCGAAATTGTTTGGCACGAGAAACGAGGTAGAATAGCTGGCAAAAAACGTATAAAACTAGGGTTTGTTCATTCGGTCATATTTTGAGTTGGGGAGCTCGGATTTGGGCAATTTTGGAGGCACTTTTCACCATATGGATTGGGGTAAGTGTTATCTACTCGGTTTTGATTATCTTTCATAAATCCATCATCGTTTTTGGGACTAGATTGATGATTTCAAAATGAAATTGATGGAGTTAGGGTTTGAGTTTTGGAGAGTTTTAAGTGAGGATTTGAGGGACAATTTGGTGTCTGATTTTGAATAGTTTTATATGGTTAGACTCGGTAGAGAACGAGTTTTATGATTCTGCCATTTTTAACTGATTCAAAGATATAGGCCCGGGGCCGGATTTTGGCCAATTTCTGATTTTTGGCCTATTTTGTAGTTTTTATTGTGGAATTCGATTCTTTAGACTATGTTTATAGTAGTATTCTGATTATGGATAGATGGAGAGCTTTTGGAGATCGAGTCCAGAGACGAAGGCATCCCGGAGTATGATTTTATGCGGTTGAGGTAAGTAACAGTTTTAACTCTGGCTTTGAGGGTATAAACCTGGAGAATCTGATATCATGTGATTGTTTGGAGGTGATACCCATGCTAGGTGACGGGAGTGTGGGTGTATACCTCGAGGGATTGTGACTTGGTCCATCCCGTGAGGCTGCGACGCCTAGTTGCTATTATCTGTGATTATGTATTTACTTGTTGTTGAACTTGTTTGCCTTCATATTAGAGACCATCTTTAGGCTTTATTCATGCTCACATTATTTGTACTCAGTCATAGAAATTATTGTATGTTTACCTCAATCTCTATTAATTGCTAATATGTTATGATACTTGATGTGGGCTGTGTCCCCTTATTTATTTGATAGTGAGGCTACTGAGGTATATGATTAAGTAAGAGCGAAGGCCTGGTTGTGAGGATATTAATACTATAGCGCGTGAGTTGTCCACATAGTACGTGAGTAGACCATGCGGGTCTAGGTATTTATACCATATCGCGTGAGTTGTCCGCGTAGCATGTAAGTTGACAGTGCAGATTCAGATATTGATATAGTGGCCTGGTTGTGAGGATATTAATACCATAACGCATGAGTTGTCAGCGTAGCACATTAGTTGACCGTACGGGTCCAGGTATTTATACCATCGCATGTGAGTTGTCCGCGTAGCACGTGAGTTGACCATGCGGATCCATATATTTATATGGTAGCACGTGAGTTGTCCATGCTTAGCGTTTGGGCTTTGGGAGCCCCTCCGGAGTCTGTACACAGCCTCATTGAGCGCAGAGTGTTGGTGTATTAAGTCTTGAGTATTGAGTGTTGAGTGCGAGTGCTGAGTGATGGAGTGACATTTTTGTGAGGTTGCATTTACTTTTGTTGTTATTGCATTGACCAGTTAAATTGTTTGTGGTATTTGTTGCTTTTATGAAATTTACCTGTTTATTTATGTTTATTGTAAATTATGAAAATAAATAATTGGACAATTTTCCTTAGCTCGTCACTACTCCTCAGTTCCTTAGTTATTTCTATTACTACTGAGGTGGTTGTACTCATATTATACCCTACACTTTATGTGCAGATCCAGGTGAGTTAGAGCGCGGTGATGGTTAGGTTCAGGCCGACGATCTATAAAGATTGCAAGGTAGCTGCTAATTCCGCAGGACCTTCTTACTCCTTTTGTCATTTCTTCTTTGGACAGTTAGACAGTTTATATATCTTAGTTCATAGTGTTAGACGCTCATGACTTAGTGACACCCCGATGTTTGGGGCTAGCTTTCGTATTTTTATATTAATTATATTTAGAGGTTATTTAGTTTATGAGAAATCTGAATGTTGGTATTGTTTTACTAAATCCTTAAAATTAATTAGTAGTAATATTTTGGGAAATAGGCTTGCCTTGTAACACGATAGGCGCCATCACGAAATGGTTAGATTTTGGGTGGTGACCAGTTGGTATCAGAGCCTAGGTTACATAGGTCTCATGAGTCATGAGCGGGTTTAGTAGAGTCTTGCGGATCGGTACGGAGACGTCTGTACTTATCTTCGAGAGACTGCAGAACCTTTTGAAAAACTTCACCTTCTTAATTTCCTATCATGCGGTGTTGATTCAGCTTGAAGTGTAACTTTTTGAATTCCTTCCACGTATTCGTATGTGCACATGAGCGCTCGGTATCAGTTGAGCATTGATGGATTGTGATTCCCTGAATGAGGTGCAAGATGTGATGTATGTTTGTTGATGTTGGGCCAGTCTGGAAGACTTGAGATTGAGCTTTGACTGTAGATTGAGCACGTAGGTGTTGATTGTGTGAGCGCATGCTTGTAGACCTATATGTCCGGTAGTGCCCTAGTAGCAAAAATTGTGGCTGGATGGATATGTGACGAGTATGATCTGACCACGAGATGAGTTCATATGATTTGAATGTGAAGAGAAGGTATTGCTAAAGGTTTCACCTATTTGAGACTCCAGGCATGATTTTAGACTCGTTCGAGGACGAACGTTTGTTTAAGAGGGGGAGGATGTAACGACCCGTTCAGTCGTTCTGAGAGTTATAGCCCTATTTCTCCTATTTCTATTTCTTTATGTGTTATTCAGCATTGTTGAGTTATATCGAGTTGGTAGGTTTGGGTTCGGAGTAGTTTTGGAGTGAAATGAACACTTAATCGCTTAGTTAGAAAGCTAAGTTAGAAAAGTCAATCAGAAGTTGACTTATGAGTAAACAAATTCGGATTTGAATTTTTATGATTCGGTTAGCTTCGTTGGGTGATTTTAGACTTAGGAGTGTGTCCAGAATGTAATTTGGAGGTCCGTGGTGGAATTAAGCTTGAATTGGAGAAAGTTGGAAGTTTAGAAGTTCTTATGCTTGAATTCGAGGTTGATTTGGTGTTTTGGTGTTCTTTTGGGTGTTCCGAAGGTTCAACTAAGTTCGTGAAGTGATATATTATTTGTTGGAACTATTAATTGAGGACCCGAGGGCCTCGGGTGAGTTTCGGATAGGTTGGGTTGTGTTGCGCTCAATTTTTTTATGTTTCGACGTCGTTTCTTTAAGCATAAATGATATCATATTGAATAAATTAGCTCCAATTTCTTTTTTATTGAAGCATTAGATCCGTATCGTAATTACATACCCGTAGCAGAAAGAATGATCGAATTTAAACATGGTATGAGGATTCTAGGGTCGTTACGTGAGAGTTATAGCCTCATTTCTCCTATTTCTATTTCTTTATGTGTTGTTCAACATTGTTGAGTTGTATCGAGTTGGTAGTTTTGGGTTCGAAGTAGTTTTGGAGTGAAATGAACACCTAGTCTCTTAGTTTGAAAGCTAAGTTAGAAAAGTCAATCAGAAGTTTACTTATGAGTAAACAAATTTGGATTTGAATTTTTATGATTCGGTTAGCTTCGTTGGGTGATTTTAGACTTAAGAGTGTGTTCAGAATGTAATTTGGAGGTCTGTGGTAGAATTAAGCTTGAATTGGAGAAAGTTGGAAGTTTAGAAGTTCTTCGGCTTGTATTCGAGGTTGATTTGGTGTTTTGGTGTTCTTTTGGGTATTCCGAAGGTTCGACTAAGTTCATTATTTGTTGAAATTATTATTTGAAGGGTCGAGGGCCTCAGGTGAGTTTCGGATAGGTTTGGGTTGTGTTGCGCTCATTTTTCTTATGTTTCGACATCGTTTCTTTAAGCATAAATGATATCATATTGAATAAATTAGCTCTGATTTCCTTTTTTATTGAAGCATTAGATCCGTATCGTAATTACATACCTGTATCAAAAGTAATGATCGGATTTGGACATTGTATGACGATTGTAGGGTCACTTTACTAAAAATTAGGTTTCCAGATTTTTCAGAGTAATTACGAAATTGCCGCTAGCAGCGTATTTAAAAATCTGCAATATTTGCAAATATTAAAACCTACATATCTCATTCATTATAAGGTCAAATTGAGTCATTCAAAAGCCTAACTTGACTAGAATTTCACAAGGAATCCATTGGAGGCATAAAATACGGGTTTCAGAATCGTTTGACATAAGAAACGAGGTAGAATATCTGGCAGAAAAATATATAAAACTAGAATTTGTTCATTCGGTCATATTTTGAGTTGGGGAGCTCGGATTTGGGCGATTTTGGAGGCAATCTTTACCATACGGATTGGGGTAAGTGTTCTCTACTCTGTTTTGATTATATTTGATAAATCCATCATCATTTTTGGGACTTGATTGATGATTTCAAAGTGAAATTGAGGGTGTTAAGGTTTGAGTTTTGGAGAGCTTTAAGTGAGGATTTAAGTGACCAATCGGAGTCCGATTTTGATAAATTTTATATGGTTAGACTCGGTAGAGAATGAGGTTTATGATTCTATCATTTTTTACTGATTCAAAGACGTGGGCTCGGGGGCCAGATTTTTGGCCTATTTTTGTAGTTTGTTTTGTGGAATTCGATTCTTTAGACTATGTTAATAGCAGTATTACTATTATGTATAGATTGAGAGCTTTTGGAGACCGAGTCCAGAGTCGAGGGCATCCCGGAGTATGATTTTATGCGGTTGAGGTAAGCAATAGTTTTAACTCTAGCATTGAGGGTATAAACCCGAAGAAATTGATATCATGTGATTGTTTGGAGGTGATACCCATGCTAGGTAACGGGCATGTGGGTGTATACCTTGAGGGATTGAGACTTGGTCCATCCCGTGAGGCTGCGAGACCTAATTGCTATTATTTGTGATTATGTGTTTACTTGTTGTGGAACTTGTTTGCCTTCATGTTAGAGTTCATTGTTAGGCTTTATTCATGCTCACATTATTTGTACTGAGTCATAGAAATTACTGTACATGTTTACCACAGTCTCTATTAATTGCTAATATGTTGTGATACTTGATGTGGGTTGTGTCCCCTTATTTGTTGATGATAGTGAGGCTAGGGAGGCATATGATTGAGTAAGACCGAAGGCCTAGTTTTGAGGATATTAATACCATAGCGAGTGAGTTATCCGCATAGCATTTCAGTTGACGGTGTTGGTCCAGGTACTTATACCATAGCGCGTGAGTTGTCTGTGTAGCACATGAGTTGACCGTACGGATTTAGATTTTGATATAATGGCCTGGTTGTGATTATATTAATACCATAGCGCGTGAGTTGTCCGTGTAGCACGTGAGTTGACCATGCGGGTCCAGGTATTTATACCATAGCACGTGAGTTGTCCGCGTAGCATGTGAGTTGTCCGTGCTTAGCGCTTGGGCTTTGGAAGCCCCTCCGGAGTATATACACACCCCTAGTGAGCGTAGAGTGTTGACTGTATTGAGTGCTGAGTATTGAATGTTGAGTGCGAGTGCTGAGTGATGGA
This sequence comes from Nicotiana glauca, assembly GCA_026770625.1. Lineage (NCBI taxonomy): Eukaryota > Viridiplantae > Streptophyta > Magnoliopsida > Solanales > Solanaceae > Nicotiana > Nicotiana glauca. Next base: position 64,840 of record MU718836.1, on the reverse strand, counting down.
GTGACATTGCTGTGAGGTTGCATATACTTTTGTTATTGTTGCATTTACATGTTAACTTGTTTGTGGTATTTGTTGCTTTTATGGAATTTACCTGTTTATTCATGTTTATTATAAATTATGAAAATAAATAATTGGACAATTTTCCTTAGCTCGTCACTACTGCTCAGTTCCTTAGTTATTTCTGTTACTACTAAGGTGGTTGTACTCATACTATACCCTGCACTTTATGTGCAGATCCAGGTGAATTAGAGCACTGCGATCGTTAGGTTCAGACTGATGATCAATGTAGATTGCAAGGTAGCTGTTAATTCCGCAGGAGCTTGTTACTCCTTTTGTCATTTCTTCTTTGAACAGTTAGACAGTTTATATATCTTAGTTCATAGTGTTAGACACTCATGACTTAGTGACACCCCGATGTTTGGGGCTAGCTTCCGTATATTTATATTAATTATATTTAGAGGTTATTTAGTTTATGAGAAATTTGAATGTTGGTATTATTTTATTAAATCTTTGAAATTTATTGGTAGTAATATTTTGGGAAATAGGCTCTCCTTGTAACACGATAGGCGCCATCACGACATGGTTAGATTTTTGGTCGTGACAAGTTGGTATCAGAGCCTAGGTTACATAGGTCTCATGATTCATGAACGGGTTTAATAGAGTCTTGTGGATCGGCACGAAGACGTCTATACTTATCTTCGAGAGACTGCAGAACCTTTAGAAAAACTTCACCTTCATGAGTTCCTATCGTGTGGTGTTGATTCAGCTTGAAGTGTATCTCTTTCAATTCTTTCCATGCATTCGAATGTGCACATGAGCGCTCGGTATCGGTTGAGCATTGACGGATTGTGATTCCCTGAATGAGGTGCGAGATGTAATGTTTGTTTGTTGATGTTGGGCAAGTTTGGAAGACTTGAGATCGAGTTTTGACTGTAGATTGAGCACTTAGGTGTTGATTGTGTGAGCACGCACTTGTGGACCTATATGTTCAGTAGTGTCCCTATTAGTGGAAAATGTGGTTGGATGGATACGTGACGAGTATGATCTGACCGCGAGATGAGTTCATATGATTTGAATCTGACGAGAAGGCATTGCTGAAGGTTTCACCTATTTGAGACTCCAGTTATGATTTTAGACTCGTTCGAGGACGAACATTTGTTTAAGAGGGGGAGTATGCAACGAACCGGTCAGTCGTTCTGAGAGTTATATCCCTATTTCTCCTACTTCTATTTCTTTATGTGTTGTTCAGCATTGTTGAGTCGTATCGAGTTGGTAGGTTTAGATTCGGAGTAGTTTTGGAGTGAAATGAACACTTAATCTCTTAATTAGAAAGCTAAGTTAGAAAAGTCAATCAGAAGTTGACTTATGAGAAAATGAATTCGGATTTGAATTTTTATGATTCGGTTAGCTTCGTTGGGTGTTTTTAGACTTAAGAATGTGTCCAGAATGTAATTTGGAGGTCTGTGGTATAATTAAGCTTGAATTAGCGAATGTTGGAAGTTTAAAAGTTCTTAGGCTTGAATTTGAGGTTAATTTGGTGTTTTTGTGTTCTTTTGGGTGTTCGGAAGGTTCGACTAAGTTCGTGAAGTGATATATTATTTGTTGGAATTATTAATTGAGGACTCGAGGGCCTTGGACGAGTTTCAGATAGGTTTGGGTTGTGTTACGCTCATTTTTTTTTATGTTTCGACGCCGTTTCTTTAAGCATAAATGATATCATATTGAATAAATTAGCTCCGATTTCTTTTTTTATTGAAACATTAGATCTGTATCGTAATTACTTACCCGTAGCAAAAGAATGATAGAATTTGGACATCGTATGAGGATTGTAGGGACCAATTGGAGTTCGATTTTGATAAATTTTATATGGTTAGACTCGATAGAGAACGAGGTTTGTGATTCTGCCATTTTTTACTTATTCAAAGACGTGGCCCAGGGGCCGTATTTTGGCCGATTTTGGATTTTTGGCCTATTTTTGTAGTTTTTATTGTGGAATTCAATTCTTTAGACTATGTTGATAGTAGTATTCTAATTATGGATAGATTGAGAGCTTTTGGGGACCGTGTCCAGAGACGAGGGCATCTTAGAGTATGATTTTATATTGTTGAGGTAAGTAACAGTTTTAACTCTGGCTTTGAGAGTATAAACCCATAGAATTTGATATCATGTGATTGTTTGGAGGTGATACCCATGCTAGGTGATGGGCGTGTGGGTGTATACCTCGAGGGATTGAGACTTGGTCCATCCCGTGAGGCTGCGAGGCCTCATTGCTATTATCTGTGATTATGTGTTTACTTGTTGTTGAACTTGTTTGCCTTCATGTTCGAGATCATGCTTAGGCTTTATTCATGCTCACGTTATTTGTTCTCAGCCATAGAAATTATTGTACATGTTTACCTCAATCTCTATTATTTGCTAATGTGTTGTGATACTTGATGTGGGTTGTGTCCCCTTATTTGTTGATGATAGTGAGGCTAGTGAGGTATATGATTGTGTAAGAACGAAGGCCTGGTTGTGAGGATATTAATACCATAGTGCGTGAGTTGCACGCGCAGCACGTGAGTTGACCGTGCAGGTCCAGGTATTTATACCATAGCGCTTGAGTTATCCACGTAGCACGTGAGTTGACCTTGCGGATCCAGGTAAATATATGGTAGCACGTGAGTTGTCCGTGCTTAGCGATTGGGCTTTGGGAAACCCTTCGGAGTCTGTACACACCCTCAGTGAGCACAGAGTGTTGAGTGTATTGAGTGCTGAGCATTGAATGTTGAGTGCGAGTGCTGAGTGATGGAGTGACATTGCTATGAGGTTGCATTTACTTTTGTTGTTGTTGCATTTACCTATTAACTTGTTTGTGGTATTTGTTGCTTTTATGGAATTTACCTGTTTATTCGTGTTTATTGTAAATTATGAAAATAAATAATTGTACAATTTTCCTTAGCTCGTCACTACTGCTCAATTCCTTAGTTATTTCTGTTACTACTGAGGTGGTTGTACTCATACTACACCGTGCACTTTATGTGCAGATCCAGGTGAGTTAGAGCACGACAATCGTTAGGTTCATGCCGACGATCTATGGAGATTGCAAGGTAGCTAATAATTCCGCAGCATCTTGTTACTCCTTTTGTCATTTCTTCTTTGGACAGTTAGACAGTTTATATATCTTAGTTCGTAGTGTTAGATGCTCATGACTTAGTGACACCCTGATGTTTGGGGCTAGCTTCCGTATTTTTATATTAATTATATTTAGAGGTTATTTAGTTTATGAGAAATTTGAATGTTGGTATTGTTTTATTAAATCCTTATAATTTATTAGTTGTAATATTTTGGGAAATAGGCTTGCCTTGTAATACGATAGGCGCATCACGACATGGTTTGATTTTGGGTCGTGACAAATGTATAGCCAACATAGGATCAAATGAAGAGCCTTGACGGAAGATAAAGTGCATGAGTTGGGAATCAAGTTGCTAACAATTGGGGCTTGCACTACTAGAAATCTGAAAAGAAAGTGACCACGAAAAGCGACCAAACTTGGTCGCTTATTGGCCAAAAAGCGACCAAACAGGCCTGGTCGAAATTAAGCTGGTCCCGTTACCTTAGGGACCAAAGTTTGACGCCAATTAGCGACCACCTTTGGTCTCTAAGATAAAAGGACCAAATATTCCGGGTAAAGAAAAAAGCGACCAACTTTGGTCGCTTTAATATTTTAATAATATAACTTTGACGTCCAAAGTTGGTAGCCACATGTAAGTTTCGCTTTTTATTAATAAAAAAAAAGCAACTAACTTTGGTCTATAAAGAAAATATTATATTTTAAGATCTGAAAATTTGTGACCAAAGTTGGTCGCTTTATTATTAATTTTTTTAATTTTTTTTAAAAATAAGCAACTAAAGTTGATCTCTAACTTCAAGAATTAATTATTTTTTAATTATAAGCGACAAAATTTGGTCACTATATTTCCATAAATTATTTTTTTTAAATGGAATAGCGATCAAAGTTGGTCCCTTTTGGGAAATCTGGGTTTAGTGGCGACCAAGGTTGGTCGTAATTGCCCATAAAATTATTTTTTTAAAGTGAAAAGCGACCAACTAGCGACCAAAGTTGGTCTCCTTTTTGGTATATTTTTTGCAGAAACTGCCTGTTTTGGCAGCTACACCACCTGCCAACTTACCAAAAATCCTAAACAGGCATTTTATGCCAACAACAATAACAATTAAAAGCAACAAAGTATAAAGTTTAATATAACTAACACATTAAGCTAACAAAACTAAGTTAATGCTTAATACAAGCCAATTCGAAAACTGGTTCTATTGTCTAGTTCAAAGTATATAAAGTACTCAAGGAGTGTTCTTTCAGCATCCTCGTCCGAACGTTGGATTGCCTCGCCCGATTCATTAGGTGGCTGACTGTGACGACCCAAAGGGTCATCACCTATTTTCCTCATCTGTTCTGTGCTTCGAGGCCTTGAAAATCTCATTTTATATTGCCTCAATTTGCGTGCGCAGTCCGGGCGCGTAGCCAAAAAATTTCTATGTTGGAATATGTGAATTCTGTGAAAAATTTGAAGAATTTTGATATTAATATAAATATAGTTGACTTTGGTCAATATTTTTGGTAAACGGACCCGAACCCGGACCCGAGAATGGACGGTCTCGGAAGGTCCGTAGAAAAATATAGGACTCAGGCATGTGCCCGGAGTCGAAATTCGAGGTCTAGAACCTGAGTAAAAGAATTTTTCTGTTAAATTATTTTTCTGAAATTATTATGGAAAAAGAAAATAAAAATGAAAATTGATTAAAAAACTATAGTATCGGGCTCGTATTTTGGTTGCGACGCCCGGTACAAGTCATATATATATTGTTTAAGCGCTTCCTATAAAGTTTGGTCGAAATTGGGCATTGTTTGACTTGTTTCGGACATAAATGTCTAAAGTTGGAAGTTTATGAATTTTGCAAGGAGAATCGTGAGTTTTGAGGCTTGATTCTATGTATATGATGTTACTTTGGCGATTTGATCGCGCGAGCAAGTTCGTATGATGTTTTTGAGCCAGTGTGCATATTTGGTTTGAAGCCCCAAGGGCTCGGGTGAGTTTTGAGTAGGTCCCGGGAGGCCTTAGGCTTAAAATATCAGATGTGGCAGAGTACCAGGTCCGACGCAGCCGCGTTGCATTTCTGCGCCGTCCGCGTGCACTGGTTCAGAGAGTCATTGGGTTAAGTTCAACCAGCGCGGCCGCGCACCAAACAATGCGGTCCGCGCTGGAAGCCATGCGGCCGCGGCACATTTTTGTGCGGTCCGCGTGGCCAGGTTCAGTGAGGCCCTTGGCTTGGGTCCGACCAGTGCGGCCGCGCACCAAAATAGTGTGGTCCGCACTGGGTAGATTCGGTGCGGCGGCGTGGCATTTCTGTGCGGTCTGCGCCAGCCTTCAGTAAAGTATATAAATTCGAGATTTTCAGCTATTTTTACACTTTTTCAAAACCCAAAACATAAGAGGCGATTTTCCAAACAATTCTTCTTCTTCAAAATGATTGGTAAGTGATTTCTAATTTATTTTCTTTGCTCCTTAACATCTTTAAATATAATTTCAACTTCAAAACAAGGATTTTAATGGGGAAATTTGGGAACTTAGGGTAGAACTAGGGTTACAAAATTTAGGGGTTTTGGACCTCAATTTGGGGTCTGATTCGAAAATAAATCACATATCTGAGTTCATGGGGGGATGGGTAATCAGGTTTTAATTCGAACCTCAGGTTTTGATCACGTGGACCCGGGGGGTATTTTGGGAATTTTTGAGTAAAACTTGGGAAATTTTTTTTTATGCATTCAAACCAATTCATATAGTGTTTATTAAAGTAATTGAGCAAATTGTGATTAGGTTCGAGCGAATTGGAGGTTGAATCACGAGGTAAAGCAATAGTTGAAGGTTAAGCAGACTTCAAGGCTTCGAGGAAAGTGTTTGGTCTAACCCTAGCTTGAGGGAATAGGC
>MU718836.1:29563-47065 GCA_026770625.1 Nicotiana glauca | reverse complement strand
AACATGTGAATGGTAAAATAATTATTTGATTCCTGGGAGCATTGGCTCGAATTGTGATACGAATATTGAAAATATATGAAATGATTGGATTCTTTGGAGCGATGGCTCAGAATAGTAAAATGAATTATAAGATAAGTAAAGTAAAGAAAAAAAGGAAACGTTGTTGATTATTTCCTTGCCGGGACGTAAGTATTTAATGTATTCTTCCTCGCCGGGATGATTGAACTATTAATTGTGCTCCCTTGCCAGGATGATTGAGTTGTTAATTGTACTCCCTTGTCGGGATGTTTGCTATGTATTTGTCTGTTGTGTGTCCCTTCATTGTAACTGTTCTTGGGGACTCAGACTGTTAAATGACATTGAGGAGCAGGTTGCACGCCGCAACAATTGTTGATATCTGTGGCTACGTCTGAACATTGATTTCTTTTTTCATTGTGGACTTTAAGCTGTTTGATTGTTACTCTGGATTACTGTTAATTGTATTTTCCCCATAGCGTGTTTCCCCCTCCTATGTTGTTAATTACTTGGTATTCGATTTCCGCTATATATTTATAACTACACAAGTTTATGTGGTGTCCAGTCTAGCCTCGTCACTACTTCGCCGGGGTTAGGCTAGACACCTACCAGCACATGGGGTCGGTTGTGCTGATACTACACTTCTGTGCGTTTTTGCACAGGTCCAGGATTTGAGCAGCAGCAGCAGTAGTTCGATAGCAGAATCTTATTGCCACGAGACTGAGGTAGCTTGCAGGCGTCCGCAGGCCCGGCATCTCTTCTTATGCTTTTCATTTATACTGTTGCCTCATTGTTTCGAGACAGACAGCTGTTATATTTCTTTCAGACCTTTATATGCAGTTTATTCTTAGTGGTTCGTGAGTTTGTGACACCAAATCTTGGGTAGAGGATTTATGCTGAGTATTTCGTATTTATTTGACTTATAAAGAATTAGACTTCCGCGGTTATGGTTATTATTATTGTTTATGCTATTAAATTGACAACAGGATGGGTTTTACAAATGAAAAACGGTGAATAAATTGGCTTGCCTAGCTACCACGAGTAGGCACCATCATGATCCTGATGGTGGGAAATCCGAGTTGTGACACTGACTGCGTATGAATTCCCCCACATCAGCTGTGAAGCTAACCTATAAGAAAAATTATATTGAATTAATATTTTAAAATTTACATAAAAGAAAATCAAAATACTTAATGAAAAGTATAAAACTTACATATATTGTAGAGGCTCAACCCACCTTTCTGAATCAGTCTCTTTCTTCTTATTTACAATACGAGTTTCATTGAATAGCTCGTGATCTTGCTTCATTGGCACCATAAAGCTATCTGGTGGCTTCGGTGATTATCCTCGTGGTATTATTACTCGGGATGAACTTGGGTACAGTACCTGACACGGTGTGTCTTTGATCAATTGTTGTTCTCATTAACGACAATGATGATGAGAATGTAATGGCATGTGTTTCAAATAGTGATGGTGTAGGTAGGTGTCACGACCCAAAATTCACTAACGGTCGTGGTGGCGCCGGACACCGCCGTCTGGCAAGCCAACCAAATACTTAATTAAATTCTCGTTTAAATATTTTTGAAAACACTTCTTTTATCCGTCTAAAACCATACATAGTAAATTCCTCCGAATAAATCAAGAAACATTTTAGAACCTTTAAAATTCTGAAGAAACCCAAATACATCCCAGAATCCGGTGTCACAAGTACATGAGCAATTTCTAAGAAAAATTGAATAAAGTACAACAGCTGTCTGGAATACAATTGGATAGAAAATAAATAGAATCCTGAGAGAGACTATACTAGTCGCCTCAAGGAAATACAGCTTACCTAATCTCCGTGTCAACCATGCCTCTATGCCACTAGGTCACTAGCCACATATAGACCTATGCAACAAAAATGCACAACAAGTGTAGTATGAGTACGAAAACAACGTGTACTCAGCAAGTATCCCGTCTAATCTCGAAGAAGAAGAGACGAGAGGTCAACTTCAACACTTGTTGTTGGTCAAATAATAATATAATGAAAATGTGAGGAAATCGTGGATTTATATAGCAGTTCTAAGTCACAAAGCCGGAAAACAAGTAAACACATTTAACAAATAATAAAGGATTTTCAAGATTTACTTTTCATTATCTTCATCAAATTGTATCGGGTCATGAAAGGAAATATCAACATTTAAAATTCTCATGCAAACAATATAAGCATGTGCATATCATGCCGAGGTCGGCGGCCCGCTCCAACAGAAATGTAAACTGTCCACTGCCGAGGGTCGAACAGCTCAAACTATAGATTCATCTATTACCCCGCTCGCGAACTATCCTGCGACGCGGTCAACATAAATTAAATAAATACCCTGCTCGCGAATCATACCTGTGACGCATGTACATAAAGGAATACATGCTCAAATTGCTAATTATGATTTATCAGGGAACATTTATCCAAATAAAAGCCAATCTTCTTTTAACAATTTAAGAAAATGAAGTTTAATCCTTTTAGAAGTTCTATTACTAATTCAATGTGATTTAAGCAATTCAAGTTGTCAACAAGTTTACAAGTAATCCAATTATAACATGCTTTGGGGTCCTAACTACCCGGACAAAAACATAATAGTAGTTATGCACGGACTCTCGTCACCTCGTGCGTACGTATCCCCCACAATTAGGAGCACATAACCAATTATTTCACCTATGGGGACAATTCCCTCTTACAAGGTTAGAAAGGAGACTCACCTTGCTCCGAAGATCCACAACCGACATTCCACGTCCTTTCGAAGACTCGAATCGATGCACAACGCTTCAAAACTAGCCAATAATTATGTAAACCCATTAATATATGCTAAGGTACTCATTATAATCCAATTTATAACAATTTCTAACCCCGATCGAAAAGTTGACAAAATTACCCTCGGGCCCACGTGTCGGATTCCTAAATTTTTTGAAGATAAAGTTTACCCATGAACTCACGAATTTAAATATATGATTTCTCTTAATTTCATACCCAAATCTTGGTCAAAATCCAAGAATAAAAATTTCATAGGTCTTCCTCAAAATCCCAAATTTTCTACAAATTCCTTGTCTAAATCCATATATAGACCTTGTATATACTCAAAACTAGTAGAAATAACTTACCTCATGCTTGGGGATGAAAATGGCACTCCAAAGTTGCTCCAAAATCGGCTCCCATGGAAGAAATGAAGTGAAAACGAGCCAAAATCTGATTTTTAAAAGAACACTGCCCAGACGACCCTTCTATGCGATCGCAATCACTGCTCCGCGATCACATATGCAAATATGATGCTCCCAAAATCCTTCTGTGCGACCGCATCACCAGCCCTGCGATCGCATAAGCCCCAGCCTTCCTCCTTCGCGGTCACATAGACCAAATTCCCGTTCCCTTACTTTTGCTCTATGCGATCACAAACCCTCTCACGCGATCGCATAGAGTAAAAACCTGCTGCACTCATACCAGAAAACCAACAATCCTCACAAGGCGAAAATCGATCCATTGAGCATCCGAAACGCGCCCGAGGCCCTCGGGACCTCAACCAAACCTACCAACTAGTCCTAAAATACATTACGGACTTGCTCGAGGCCTCAAATAATATCAAACAACGCTAAAACCATGAATTACACCCCAATTCAAGCTTTGTGAACTTTGAAAATTTGAACTTCTACATTCGATGCCGAAACCTATCAAACCACGTCCGATTGACTCCAAATTTTGCACACAAGTCATATTTGACATTACTGACCTACTTCAACTTCGGGAATTGGATTTTGACCCCAATATCAAAAGGTCCACATCCGGTCAAACTTCTCAAAAACCTTCAAATTTCTATCTTTAGCCAAATGTCTTCAAAATGACCTACGGACCTCCAAATTCACTTCGATCGCGCTCCCAACTCTAGAATCAGCATATGGAGCTATTCCCTGACTCGGAATCCCAAAAGGACATCGATAACACTGAAATGCACTTCAAGCCAAACTTATGAAATTTTTTCAAAATGCTGACTTCCACAATAAGTGCCAAAACGATCCTGGGATATCCAAAACGCGAACCGGGCATACGCCCATGTCCAAATATATCATACAAACCCAATGGAATCTTCAGATCCGGATTCTAAGTTCATTTACTCAAAAATCCAATCTTAGTCAATTCTTTTAACTTTAAGCTTCCGAAATAAGAATTCTCTTTCCAAATCAACTCCGAACTTCCCGAAATTCAATTCCAACGAGGCGCACAAATCATAATACCTGAAACGAAGCTGCTTATGGCCTCAGACTGCTGAACGACGCGCTAGATCTCAAAACGACCGGTTGGGTCGTTACATTCTCTCCTACTTAAACATACGTTCGTCCTTAAACGTGTTGAGAACTACACTGAAGTAGTCTGAAATCACTGTTTAACACCTCATGCACCTTCTCGTGCTATCACAACTTAGTTGAGCACATTAGCTCGATAATTTCTGAAGATATTCCCTTTTGTTCAAGCAAATAAGCCTTACAGCCTAATTCTAACATCTGGAATTCTCTGCCAAGCCTGTTTCCAACATACAATCACCATATCAATTACTACATGTTGTACCCAAACATGATTGCATAATTTTGCTGAATTCACACCTTGTATCACTTTACTCGTCGGACCACAATAACATTTTCTGATCAACTTAGGCAAAATTCCACGAACCTGATGCTCACATTGCACCTCATGATAGATATAGGTCTTATTCCAACTCTTACAATACTGCCATGATGGAAGAGATGTGCAGAATTCATAACCAACTGCCGAATCAACAATTCATTGGGTCTATACTCCTTTCAAGAACCATCACTGGATTTTGAGCCGAATAATGGCCTTAGATCCTTAATGTACTTCATATACTCAGATTGCGCGGATCTTAAATCCAATAATCTCGTCTCACCCCGTACGAACTGCTCAGGAAATAAGCCCCTCGAACATGATCAAAAGTCTCACATGACGCTACAATACGCCAATAGGCTTCCAACTCGAACGCGTTGCAGAAAAGAAAACAAATTCTAAAAAGGAAATCCAATTACCCCACTCGCGAATCATACATGCGACGCGGCAACATACTAAATAGACACCCCATTCGCGAATCATACATGCGACGCGGGCTCACATCTATTACGAGCTTTCCTCAGAAAAATAGGAAACAAAACACATAAAAATAGATATGGGGAACTGTACTGAACATCACTCTGTTGAGGTACGCAACCCGATCCAAAAAGCATAACCATGGCGGCGTGCCACCCGATCCACACGTAGAACTCACATACGAAGGTATACATCGAACTAAATTACTCATTACAATAAAATATCGAATATCGGTCACGAGCATGCTAAGTGCATAATACAACTTCCATGGGGAGACACACAGCTCTATAAGTTACAATATCAAGCACAACCGAGGTGTGATATACAATTTGAATCTCAAGAGCCATCCTGCTCATATAATATCATCTCTACACGGAACCTCAACACAGAAGAAATTCACCAAGCCATCTCACAACTCATACGGCGCAATACATCACTACATAAAACTACTGACAACGAAATAATACCCCGACTACTCTTCCATAAGGAGAGCATTGCTGAAATGAACACATCTGGACTGATAGAAAGCCCATACTCACATTTAGATCTATCCGCAGGCCCCAAGCTGATTCTGATCACACTAAACTAAGCTAATAGCCTTTCAAAGGTCCATATTAACTTCCCCCCTTTCTCATAACACATAAAAACCACCATCATAACCGAAGCAAACCTCCACAGTCCATAACCCAATAAACTGAGTACCCTCCAAGCATTAATTCTCAATTTAACGACATCACGACAATCTTCATACTTGGTTTGACTTCTTTAATCAATCAAGTGACTACATGCCACTCTTATGCAACCTTCCCATGGGAGACACTCCAACAACCTTCCATAGCAAAGAATAGGTCTATACACCCAAACCACCGGCCACTCTAACGCTGAAAAGCGACCAAGAATCCCTAACCAGGATGCAAGGTTTTTTTCAAAAAACATTGATCTCAGGTGACACTGAAGACAATACCACTTACTTTGAACATCGAACTCCCTTACTGCTCATCCGAACTCGTGACATCTTTGCCAACACTGAACTGCAACCTTGCCTCACTTCAAATTCCATACCACTCACTGCAACCAATGTGCCAATATGCGATAGAAAGCAATTTTTCATCATAACTCTGGAACCACTAATAGAGTGATGCTTCATCATATAAGACTTTTCACTTAACTCACTTCAGGAGAACCATAGCAACACAAAGGCGAATTTTCATAACTATAGAATATGCAAATCTCTAAGGAGTGGTCTAAGCCACCATAGCCCTTCCGGAATCTACTTTCACATAACAAGCCATAATAGTAGAATGCTTCTGAATAACATCAATTACGGCAGCTGACAAGCCTGATACGTACCGCCACAAATCACTTGCATAACTTGATCAAGCTGAAGGAACTGATCACTACCACCAATATGCCAATTCAACTATGGCTAACGAATCTATCTTCTTCCAATTTATCTGTGATTGCCATAGGAACAATATCAACTCCATTCAACACTTACCACACTCTATCAGCACTCATCCCGAGTGACCTTGATTCACGAGACCATGTTGTTTCAAATCCCACGAACCGTTTCATACCTCCCAAATGATGTATTGTAGGCCAGCATATCATAGAACATTTTGGGCCTCTTCTCATAAGCTGCTACAAAAGCTTGACTCTTAATCGTACTTATAGGCTAGAAATCATAATGCACCAAACTTTACCCTTTGAATCCATTAGGACCATCGTTAAGATCCACCCACTCTGACTTGGCCTCGAATATAATTAACTCCATAAATCTAACAGCACACGAATACCCTCTCACCGAAGCACCCGGCATAATCACTTCCCTTGAAACCCTCATCTATACAAGGCATAGATCTTGAATCCTTCCCCAAGTCTGAACACGAGCCAATAAGGTCAACCATGGCATGCATTCAACAATTCATTTGCTCAAATTACCACTTATGGTCTTTTCCCGTAGCTGTAATAACCCGTTAATATGCTAATGACCATAAACCTCACAAGTAGTTAACCATGCAACCCAATCATAGGTAGTGGGACTCTCCCACTTAGCTTGAATCCATTATTTCACAACTCTGGAATTCACTAGGACTCTTTATCTCTTATTGACATAATCGTGCACAATCAACTGTCAAAATTCTCGAAATTATTCAGTAAACACCCCCTTTTTTATACTCTAAATCATCAACCACATGCGCACGACCGAACTATTCACTATATAACCAATAGAATTCTTCGCAGAAGCTTCGCCAACCACGCAACCGCTAACCTGCTCACCGGGAATAACCCACCTGTGGAAATCACTTTCCGACATCTTCCAATGCTGCTGCATGGGGTAAAATCATTACGACATCAGTAACACCTCCTGAGTCTGAGCTTACTCTCTAGCTGTACAAGTTTATTCCTCCCTCGTGAACATCACTTAAATGTGCGGCAACAACCTTCCAATTCGAGGTAATATTGTATCCTTCTTCATTCAAGCAGCTTCTTCCCATTATACCAAATCTCCTGCCACATAACGGCCCATACTTAAATTTAAATCCGTAGGCCCCAATCACAAATCTCTTAAGTTCCCATATCGTTACAAACTCTCCTTAAGGCGCGTAGTCATCCTACTACCAAGCCTATATGCAACATATGCCATTCTCCCACTTTGGGCAAACTCGTTTCTTTAATCAACTACTCGACCTACGTTTCTTATACCTGGCCTTCTAGGAGTTTTAAACACCGTCTAACACTTCCCATATGTCCTTCCTCATACTTTTCTACTCAATTGTTTCCTTAAATAAAAATCTATCTTCGTAGCACTTGAACTCACAAATTTCTACTGACTTTAAACCTTTCTGAAGATCATCCTTCTCGAGTTATCAACATTACGAACATCGATTCGATCTGAACCACCGCACCCCGCGACATTTAACAGTCATTTTCCAATATTATTTTACAATGCCTTACTCCAAGGTGAATTGTAGAAAACCATAACACCAGCAAACTAACACATTCAATAGGGACAACGACACCTCATCATAGATGAAAACTCCATCACGCTTGCAAATACCAAGTCTCATTACTTCTACCAGCCCACATCTGACCATCCTTAGTCCGATTGCCTTTCCCCTGTCGGGAATAAAATACTAAATCTCTCAATTATGCACTGAGTAAACCTCCTTTCAAATCATTCACTACCACGACACGTAGGAAAACATATTACCATCATATCACTACTGCGGAACAATTATTCATAAGCATCATGGCAACCTGTTCCTAGCCTCAGAGCTCTCAGAAGTACCACTACTGGGCTGAAACAATAAAATATCTTTCTATCAAGCGACGATAATAATCTGATCAGCTATACTGGGAGAAATATCCCGTATCACCTCTATAGTGCCATTACGGTTCTTCAATTCTCGATTTACAACAAGCAGTTCGCATCGCGTAAGATTGAATAGGAATGAATAAAAGGCATACGCCTCCAAGTATCAAATCGCACGATAAGGAATCAAGAAGGGAAGTACTCTTAATAGTCCTATAGTCTTCCCGAGGATAAGTACAGACGTCTCTGTACCGATGCGCGAGACTCTACTAGACTTGCCCATGACTCGTGAGACCCTAAGAACCTAGTGCTCTGATACCATGTTGTCATGACCCAAAATCCACTAAGGGTCGTGGTGGTGTCGGACACCGCAGTCAGGCAATCCAACCAAATACTTAATTAAGTGTCGAAGTCTACCATCTTGTCTCTACTTCTTCAAGATTAGACGGGATACTCATTAGGTACACGTGTTTTTGTACTCATACCACACTTCTGTGTATTTTTGTTTCATAGGCATATGCATCCCTAGTGCCCTACTGGGCGTAGCAGCACGAATGATACGGAGACTTAGGTGAGCTGTACTTCTCGAGGCGATTCGCAGCTAGCAGAGTCTCTTTCAATTTTTTGTATTTATTTCTGTCCAATATTGTATTCCGGATGGTTGTTGTATTACATTATTTCTTAGAAATTGCTCATGCACTTGTGACAGTAGGTTCTGAGAGGATTTTTTTTGGATTATTGAATGTTAAGTTTTGTTAAAGATTTCGTGATTGTTTCTAAAATTTTTATTATTCATTATTTAATGTATAAAGAAAAATGAATTTAGACAACACAAAAATTGGAATTTAATTAAGTATTTCAGTTGGCTTGTCGGACAGCAGTGTCCGGCTCCACCACGACCCTTAATGGATTTTGGGTCGTGAAAATATTGTATCAGAGCACTAGGTTTTCGTTGGTCTCACGAGTCATGAGCAAGTCTAGTAGAGTCTCTTGGATCGGTACGGAGACGTCTGTGCTTATCCTCGGGGGGCTGCAAGACTGTTAGGAGTACTTCCCTTCTTGATTCCTTATAGTGCGATTTGATTTCTGTGAGGCTTATGCCCTTGTTCTCTTCTTACTCAATCTTACACGACGAAAAGTGCTTGTTATAAATCAAGAATTGAAGAATCATAATGGTACTATAGATCCGGTGTGGGACATTTCACCCGGTATAATTGAATAGACTATTATCGTCGCCTCGTGGAACGATATTTTATTGTTTTAGCTCAGTAGTAGTACTTCTAAGAGCTCTGAGGATAGTCACAAGTTGTCGTGATACTTATAAACGATTATTCCGCAGTATTGATATAATGGTAGGTTGTTTGCCTACGTGTCGGGGAAGCGTATGACTTGAAGGGAGGTTTACTCAATGTATGATTTAGACATTTGGTATTTTATACTGGCAAGGGAAAGGTAATCGGGCTGAGAATGTTCAGGTTTGGGTTGATGGGGTAACAAGACATGGTGTCTTTGAGCGTGGTGGAATTTCCATCTGTGATGTAGTGTCGCCGTCCTCAATTGTATGTGTTAAGCTCACCGGTGTGATGGTGTTTGTAAATTCGCCTTTGGAGCAGGTTAATGAAGGTAAGTATTAAAGAAGCGACTGTTAGATATCGCGGGGTGCGGCGGTACAGGATTAAATCGATGTTCCTAATGTTGACGGCTCGAGAAAGATGATCTTCAGAAAGGTTTAAAGTTAGTAATGATTGTGAGTTCAAGTTCTACGAAGATAGATTCTATTTGAGGCATCAACTGAGCAGTAAAGGATGATGAAAGACATATGGGAAGTTTTGGGCAGTAGCTAAAATTTCTAGAAGGCCAAGTATAAGAAGCAAAGGTCGAGTAGTCGATTAAATAAATGAGTTCCGCCAAAGTGGGAGAGTGGCGGAGTTGCATATGGGCTATTACACAGCAGGAGATTTGATGTAATAGAAAGGAGCTGCTTGAAATGAAGAATGATGCAGCATAACTCTGAACTGGAAGGGTGTTGCCGCATATTTAATTGATGTCCACGAGAGGTGAATGTACTGGTACAACTAGAGAGTGAGCTCGGACCTAGGATGAGCTATTGGAGTCATAGTAGTTGTACCCTGTGCAGCAACGTCGGAAGATGTCGGGAAGTAATTTCTACAAGTGGGTTATTCCCTGTGAGCAGGTTAGTGGTCGCATGGTTTGCGAAGCTTCTGCAAGGAATTCTATTGGTGGTGCAGCAAAGAGATCGGTCGTGCAAATGTGGTTGATGATTCAGAGTTCAAAAGGGGGTTTTACAAAAAGATTTCGATAATTTTGGCAGTTGATTACGCAAGGTTATGTCAGTAAGAGATAAAGATTCTAGTGAATTCCAGAGTCGTGTAATGATGGCTTCAAGCTAAGAGGGAGAGTCTCACCGCCAATGATTGAGTTGACTGGTTAACTACTTGCGAGATTTCTGATTATTAATGTGTTGAATGGAGTTATTATTTTCAAGACAATCAAGGATAAATTTGAAAGAAGATAGGTTGGTTAGCCATAGTTGAATTGGCATAATGTTGGTAGTGATCGGTTCTTTCAGTGTGATCAAGTTATACAAGTGATGGTGATGGAAAGTGTGAGGCTTGTCGGCCGCCATAATTGATGTTATTTAGAAGCATTCTATTGTTATGGCCTGTTATGTGTAGGCGGATCCCGAAAGGGCTATAGTGGCTTGGACCACTACCTAGATATTTGCATATTCTAGGGTTGCGAGAATTCAGCTGTGTGTTTCTGTGGTTCTCCTGAAGTAAGTTAAGTGAATAGTTTGTATATGATGAAGTGTTAACGTATTAGTGGTTCCGGAGTTATGTCGAAAATCATGTTCTATTGCATGCTGGCATAATGGGTACAGCGAGTGGTATGAAATTTGAAGTGAGGATCAAAGTTGTTGTTCAGTGTTGACAAGGATGTCACGTTCTCGGATGAGCATGAAAGGAGTTTCGATGTTTAAGGTTAGTTGGTACTGTCTTCAGCATCACATGAGATCGGTGCTTAGTGGAAGAGGCTTTGTGTCATGGTTAAGGATTCTTAATCGCTTTTCAGCGTTAGAGCGTACCTGCTATCTGTTATGATAGGTTGTGGGAGCGTGTCCCATAGAAAGATGGTATAAGTATGGCATACAGTCACTTGATCGGTTAAAGATTTAAACCAAATATGATCTATGATGATATCAATAAGTTGAAAATATATGCTTGGAAGGCACTCAGTTTATAGTGTTGCGGACTGTGGAAGATTACTCCGGTTGTGATAGTTGTTCTCGTGTATTATGAGAAAAGGGAAGTTATATGTGGATCGGGTGGCATGCCGTCATGGGCATGTTATGTGGATCGGGTGGCACGCCGTCATGGGTATGTTATTTGTTTCCTATTTTTCCAAAGAAAGCTCATATTAGCTGTGTGCCCGCGTCGCATGTATGATTCGCAAACGGGATGTCTGTTTAGTATGTTGACCGCGTCGCATGTATGATTCGCGAGTGGGGTAATTGCATTTCCTTTTCAGAGTTCATTTTCTTTGGTATCACGTTCGAATTGGTAGCCTATCGGCACATTTCGGCATCATATGAGGCTTTTGATCATGTCCAGGGTAGCTTACTACTTGAGCAGTTCGTACTGAGTGAGACGAGGTTATTGGATCTAGGAACAGTGCAGTCAGATTATATAAAGCATGTTAAGGAGCAAAGACCATTATTTGGTTCAGAATGAGGTGATGGCTCCTGTCAGGAGTATAGACCCAATGAGTTGTTGATTCGGTAGTTGGTTATGGATCTCTACACATCTCTTCCGTCGTGGCGGTATTGGCAGAGTTAGAGCAAGACCTATGTAGGTCATGAGGTGTAATTGGAGCATCAGAGTCATGGAATTTCGACTAAATTGATCAGAGAATGTTAGCATGGTCCTATGAGTAAAATAGTGAAAGGTGTGAATTCATCTAAGGTACGCAGTCATATTTTGGTGTTGCGTGTAGTTATTGATATGGTGATCGTATTTTGGAAGCAGGTCTGGCATAGAATTCTAGATGTTGGAATTAGGCTCTGAGGCCTATTTGCTTGAATAAAAGGGAATATCTTCAGAATTTATCGAGCTAATATGCTCAACTAAGTTGTGGTAGCATGGGAAGGTGCATGAGAAGTTGAACAGTGATTTCAGGCTACTCCAGTGTAGTTCTTAGCATGTTCGACGACAAACGTATGTTTAAGTGGGAGAGAATATAACGACCCGACCAGTCGTTTTGAGCTCTAGCACATCGTTCAGTGATTTGAGGCCACGAGCAGCTTAATTTCAGGCATTATGACTTGTACGCATGGTCGGAATTGAATTTCGGGAAGTCCGGAGTTGATTTGGAAAGAGAATTCTCATTTCGGAAGCTTAAAGTTGGAAGAATTAACTAGGATTGGAATTTTGAGTAAATGACCTCGGAATCGGGATCTGAAGGTTCTAGCAGGTTTGTATGATGATTTTAGACTTGGGCGTATGCCCGGTTCGGGTTTTGGATGACCCGGGAGCATTTTGGCACCTATTGTGGAAGTTAGCATTTTGGAGGAAATTTCATAAGTTTGGCTTGAAGTGCATTTTAGTGTTACCGATGTCTGTTTGGGATTCTGAGTCTGGGAATAGCTCCGTATGGTGATTCGGGAGCTGGGAGCTCGACTGGAAGTGAATTCGGAGGTCCGTAGGTCATTTTGGATCATTTGGCTAAAGATAGAAGTTGAAGGTTTTTAAACAGTTTGACCAGAAGTTGACTTTTTGAAATCGGGGTCGAATTTTGATTCCGGAAGTTGACTTTGGCTGATTTCTCCCTGTGGACTCGTGATTGACTGTCTGTGTGTGTTTAAATTTTGGAGCGGGCCGAACGCCTCGGCAGATTAAATAGATGCATCTATTGTTTGCATCGTTCGACCCTCGGCAGTGCACAGTTTATATTTCTGTTGGAGCGGGCCATCGACCTCGATATGATTTGCGCATGCTTGTATTGCTTCCTTGAACTAATTAAAGTTGTTGTTGCCTCTTCATGGCTTGAGAATATTTGGATAATAAAGAAAAAAGGAATTTTGGAAATTTTCTATAAAAGAAATAGTTGTTTACTTGTTTCCTTCTATTGGATTAAAATCATGTTTATAGAAATCCACGATTTAATGTATTACAGACATCATTATTGGACCACTAGTAAGTGTCGAAGTCGACCATCTCGTCTCTACTTCTTCAAGATTAGACGGGATACTCATTGGGTACACGTGTTTTCGTACTCATACTACACTTCTGTGCATTTTTGTTGCATAGGCATATGCATCCCTAGTTCCCTATTGGGCGTAGCAGCACGAACGATATGGAGACTTAGGTGAGCTGCACTTCTCGAGGCAATTCGCAGCCAGCAGAGTCTCTTTCAGTTTTCTGTATTTATTTCTGTCTAATATTGTATTCCGGACGGTTGTTATATTACATTATTTCTTAAAAATTTCTCATGCACTTGTGACACCGGGTTCTAGGAGGATTTTTTTTGGATTATTAAATGTTAAGTTTTGTTAAAGATTTCGCGGTTGTTTCTGAAATTTTTATTATTCGTTGTTTAATGTATAAAGAAAAATGGTTTTAGACAATACGAAAATTGGAATTTAATTAAATATTTCAGTTGGCTTGTCGGACAGCGGTATCCGGCGCCGCCACCACAACCCTTAGTGAATTTTGGGTCGTGACAAAAATTCTCAAGCAAACAATATAAGCATGCGCATATCATGCCGTGGTCGGCGGCCCGATCGAACAGAAATGTAAATTGTGCATTGCCGAGGGTCGAACGGCTCGAACCATAGATGCATCTATTACCTCGCTCGCGAACTATCCTAAGATGCGGTCAATATAAAGTAAACAAATACCCTGCTCGTGAATCATACATGCGACGCAGGTACATATAGGAATACATGCTCAAACTGCCAATTAAGATTTATCGGGGAACATTTATCCAAATAAAAGCGAATCCTCTTTTAACAATTTAAGAAAATGAAGTTTAATCCTTTTAGAAATTCATTTACTAATTCAATGTGATTTAAGCAATTCAAGCTATCAACTAGTTTATGATTAATCCAAGTATAACATGCTTTGGGGTCCTAACTACCCGGACAATTATATAATAGTAGCTACGCATGGACTCTCCTCACCTCGTGCGTATGTAGCCCCCACAATTAGGAGCACATTACCAATTATTTCATCTATGGGGACAATTCCCTCGTACAAGGTTAGAAAGGAGACTCACCTCGCTCCGAAGATCCATAACCGGCATTCCACGTCCTTCCGAAGATTCGAATCGATGCACAATGCTCCAAAACTAGCCAATAATTATGTAAACCAATTAATATATGCTAAGGTACTTAATATAATCCAATTTATAATAATTCCTAACCCCGATCGAAAAGTTCACAAAATTGCCCATGTGCCCGGATTCCTAAATTTTTTGAAGATAAAGTTTACCCATGAACTCACGAATTCCAATATATGATTTTCTCTTAATTTCATACCCCAAATCGTGGTCAAAATCCAAGAATACAAATTTCCTAGGTCTTCCTCAAAATCCCAAATTTTCTGCAAATTCCTTATCTAAATCCATATATAGACCTTGTATATACTCAAAACTAGTAGAAATCACTTACCTCATGCTTGGGAATGAAAATGGCACTCCAAAGTTGCTCCAAAATTGGCTCCCATGGAAGAAATGAAGTGAAAATGAGCCAAAATCTGATTTTTAAAAGAACACTACTCAGACGGCCTTTCTAATGCGATCGCAATCAAAGCTCCACGATCGCATAGGCAAACTATGCTGCCTCCCAAAATCCTTTTGTACGATCGCATCACCAGCCCTGCGATCGCATAAGCCCCAACCTTCCTCCTTCGCGATCGCATAGGCCTAATTCCAGCTCCCTAACTTTTTCTCTATGCGATCACAGACCCTCTCACCCGATCGCATAGAGAAAAATCCTGCTGCACTCATACCATAAAATCAGCAATCCTCACGAGGCGAAAATTGATCCGTTGAGCATCTGAAACGTGCCCGAGGCCCTCGGGACCTCAATCAAACCTACCAACCATTCCTAAAACACATTACGGACTTGCTCGAGGCCTCAAATCATTTCAAACAATGCTAAAACCATGAATTACACCCCAATTCAAGCTTTGTGGACTTTGAAATTTCAAACTTTTGCATTCGATGCCGAAACCTATCAGACCACGTCCGATTGACTCCAAAATTTTACACACAAGTCATATTTGACATTACGGACCTACTCCAACTTACGGAATTGGATTCTAACCCCGATATCAAAATGTCCACATCCGGTCAAACTTCTCAAAAACCTTAAAATTTCTATTTTTAGACAAATATCTTCAAAATGACCTACGGACCTCTGAATTTACTTCTGATTGCGCTCCCAACTCCAGAATCACCATACGGAGCTATTCCCAGACTCAGAATCCCAAACGGACATCGATGACACTGAAATGTACTTCATGCCAAACTTATGAAATTTTTTCAAAATGCTAACTTTCACAATAAGCGCCAAAACGATATCGGGTTATCCAAAACCTGAACCGGGCATATGCCCAAGTAAGAATTCATCATACGAACCTGCTGGAATCTTCAGATCCCGATTCTGAGTTCATTTACTCAAAAATCCAATCTTAGTCAATTATTTCAACTAAACTT
Organism: Nicotiana glauca; assembly: GCA_026770625.1. Classification (NCBI taxonomy): domain Eukaryota; kingdom Viridiplantae; phylum Streptophyta; class Magnoliopsida; order Solanales; family Solanaceae; genus Nicotiana; species Nicotiana glauca. The sequence goes on along the minus strand of MU718836.1, from coordinate 30,878 downwards.
CTGAAATAAGAATTCTTTTTCCAAATCAACTCTGAACTTCCCGAAATTCAATTCCAACGATGCGCACAAGTCATAATACCTTAAATGAAGATGCTCATGGCCTCAAACTACTGAACGATGTGCTAGAGCTCAAAATGACCAGTCGGGTCGTTACGGTATGATTTAACATTTCCTAAGTAGATAAAAAAGGTTATAGAGGAATTATCTACTTCATTTTACAAGAGAAAAAGAAAGTTTAATTGATAGTGACAAGGTTGATGGTGATGGAATATTTTCTGTTGGTCGTGGCAGTTCCCATAAAATGGGGATTATAAGACTCTATGATGACAAAGACAAAAGGAAATTTTATTCTCAACTTTCTTCCAAGTCTGATCCGTACAAGTTTAATGGGATTGGTGATATTTCTTCGGATTCAGACAATGATTTGACTGACAAAAGTATGGAAATACTAATAAAAAGAATTAAAGGTAAAACGTTATTCTTGGTAGAGAAGGATATTGAAATCTGCATGAACGTGAAGCATCCTACTCTTCCAAGAAAAATGTTTTACCTTTAATTCTTTTTATTAGCATTTCCATACTTTTGTCAGTCAAATTATTGTTTGAATCCGAAGAAATATCACCAATTCCGTTAAGCTTTTACGGATCATACTTGGAAGAAAGTTGAGAATAAAATTTCCTTTCGTCTTTGTCATCATAGAGTTTTATGATCCCCGTTTTATGGGAACTGCGACGACCAAATGAACACATTTCATCACTATCAACCTCGTCACTCTCAATTAAACTTCTTTTCCTCTTGGAAAATGAAGTAGAGAATTCCTCTATGACATCTTCTTTTATCTACTTAGAAAATATTAAATTCCTACCTACACCATCACTATTTGATTCACATGCCATTGCCTTATCATCATCATTGTCTCTAATGAGAAGAACAATTAAAGGCACACTCTACCGGGTACCGTGTATTAGTTATTCTTGGTGGAAGTTCCATTGCATTTCTAATAAAGTCATCAACCCCTTCTACAAAATCCTCCCGCAATCTAAAATTCCAATACATAAACCAAAATTATAATTCATATCCTAAAGTTCAAGTCATATCCTAAAATTTCAATTTATAAACTAAAATTCCAATACATAAATCAAAATTTCAATTCATATCCTAAAGGTTCAACTCATATCCACAAAAGTTCAAGTCATATCCTAAAATTTTAATTTATAAAAGAAAATTCCAATACATAAACCAAAATTTCAATTCAAATCCTAAAGGTTCAATTCATATCCTAAAGGTTCAACTCATATCCACAAAAGTTCAAGTC